>BMAO01032027.1:0-45469 GCA_019973975.1 Trichonephila clavata | reverse complement strand
TTGTTTTTGACGCTGTTTTCAACGATTTTTAAATACTTTAAAGTCACAAGTGTATGTGTCATATTTTAGTTATCAGCAGATTGTCTCCGCTCTTCCCCAAACTGAACAAGAATAATTATTTTTGGTGAAAAATATTGCATTACTCCTTGTGTTAATTAAATAAAATTTTCATTAAAGATATAATTATTCGATAGAAAATTATTTCCAATCCTACCCAATTTATTTTTTTCAAGATTTAAGTTACTATTGCATATTTACCACGATAACATGTCAGATGTTACACATGATATGTGGGTACAGTATAAGATTCGTTTAATTTTTTTCTTAAGGCTACAGTGGACAGTAAAAAAATTTTTTTTAATTTGTTACACACATGCTCCAAATTTTGACTGCCAGTATTTAAGTTATAACTAAAACCATATAAAAAATTTGGTGAGAAAAAAATGAGTAGTTTTTAAGAAATTTAAATTTTTAAAAAAAAATGTAACGATAATTTAAAAATTTCAAAACGTTCCATGCGTTTTTAATTTTTTTTAAAATTTCATATTTTTAACTGATTTAACTTCTTTAAGAAATTCTTTAGAAATTTATGCATGTAAAGTAATGTTTTATATGATAATTTACAAAGTATGTGTAAACGCAAATTTTTATATGAAATTTTCAAGAATTTTAATGACTTTATACATAAAAAACTTTAATTTCTTCTTTCACCCTATCACTATTACTACAATGCATCCAAGAAGTTATAATTACATATTAGAAGAATACTTTTGGAAAGTTTTGTTATAATTGGACAAAAATTGCAACGCATGGAACATTTTGAATTTTGGTTTCGAGGCAAATATTTGATTTTGAGAAAAACAGCTTTTATTATTTTAAAGGAAATTAACTTAGCTTTTTATAAAAAAATAAAGATATAAATATAAATTTGAAATATAAAAACACTAATATCATAACAAATGTAAGATAAGTGCAGAATATATACATATAAGTGCAATATTTATTGTAACAGTCACATCGACATGTGGTACACATAGTGATAAAAATTGAAAAGTAAGCTAGAACTTTCTAATAATATCAGAAGTAAATTAGCAGAATCTATTCCATTATTATTTTATCTCAACCGGATAATATATTATATATTTCATAAATCACAATAAGTAAAAATAAAGTATTTCAATAGGATTAAATTACAAAAATTCAAAACAATTTCGAGGCAAATTTTTGATTTTGAGAGAAACAACTATTTTGATTTTATAAGAAAATAACTGATTTTTTTAAAAAAAATTAAAGATATATAAGTATAAATTTGAAAAACACTAATATCATATAAACATAAGATAGGTGCAGAATATATATATAAAAGATTCTGTAATATTTATTGTAACAGAGTCACATTAGTACGCGTAGTATATATAGTGATAAAAATTGAAAAATAAGCTAGAACTTTCTAATAATATCTAAAGTAAATTAGTAGAATGTATTTCATCAACCAGATAATAAATCATATATTTCGTTAATCACAATGAGTAAAAATAAAGTATTTCAATACAATTAAATTATAAAAATGCAAAACAGTAATAAATTCAATTACACATAAAAAGAAAACTGTCGCTAAGTCTGAAAAAAAAATAAAAAAGCGCCGACATTATAGGCTACATCTTTATTAGTAGTATTCCTTTTCCTTTTCTTTCTTTTCACAGAAATGTTTTGAGAAATGCGTCGTTTATCCTGTCTTTCAGCAATAGTCAAAGAAAAACTATCATTAAGGTTTGAGTCCTCTTTTGATTCAAGTGATTTCACGTAGCCCAAATTGTGCTTTTCGACGGCAACCATAACTGCTATTTCTAGCCTTCTTTTGGACACGAATACCTCTTTTGGACATTTTCGCCAAATGCAGCTATGCAGACTTTCATTACAATTCTGCGTCTTGCCTCCTACGCATCTTTCAAGAATGGTGTCTGAAGCTAAACAGGCATAATTTTTTCAACTACTTGTTGCGACAAGCAAGTTCTCATGGAACTATATGACCCTGGGGTTTCACCTTTGGCTATTGCTCTTTTATAAAAACACCATGATGATTCCCCTTCAGGACACTTACCATACGTAGGCCTTTTGTCAGTTGACGAGCAATGCATCAGGCTGGCATATATAGCAGTTTTCATTTTTTGGGTATTAGGAACATTATCTTTTATAGCTTTTCTGTAGTAATTTTGCAACTTTGTTATGTTTTTATCCGTAAGGCTTCCCTGCTTACGCGCACCAAGAGTCACCTCCTTCACCTTCCACTCTTTTACTTTGTTGCGTAACGATGTGCCTAGCCTCTTCGCAACATGATTCAAGCACTCTTCTCCTTTTCGATTTTCATCTCAGAACCATTTACTTCATTATCTGACAAAAATTGAAAAGTTTTCGAGTCGCCATCACTCAGCATGGAAACGAATCTCATTTGGCAATCACTTATTGACCGTCTCCACATAATTAGTGCAGCATGCATCTCCATGGCTCCAGACGTTCCATCGAAATTTTTGTCTCACTCATCCATATGTCCTTTTTGCCAAATGTGAAATTCCGCACTATCGGCTCCCATATCTCGAGCAGTAATTATGCAATTATGACAGTATTTCGACAATACTTCAAAGTCAAGAACTAGTCCACTAAGGACATCGATGATTATTCCTAATCCTAGGTTAGATGTATGTCCTCGATTTTGCCATGTACCGTCATATGACACACTCACGTCAATGATTTCCTGATATTTTAGAGAAGAATCAACTTTTATGTGAGCTTCTCTAGCTGCTTGACGTGACATTCCGAGCATTTTTTTCTTCACTTCTTTGTTTTTAACCGATAAGTTGTGCATGCATTTGGCAAATGTTTTTCTGTCCATTGTTGGCATGTTGAGCACAGATGAAAAAGTTTCCAAAGCAGCATGCCCTCTGCCTATGGATAGGAAGGCACTCACCAGCTTGCTGTTAATATCATGTGAATTTTTAGACTCCTCTTGGAAACTTGAATACACACTTCCATAGCTTTCATGGCATGATTCACATAAAAGTTCCATTTTGTAGAATATCCCATGGATTGGTGTTGTTTTATAACGAGGGCACAGTTTGTACAATATTTGCAAGGAACTTTTTGCAATAGTTCAGAAAACACAGCCTTGTGGGTAAAAATATAACTTGCCTCAGGTTGGGAAGATGTACTTGGGTCAGATAATGGATCCCTCTGTAATATAAAACTGTTTTTTTTTCATCAACAGTTTCAGGAGATTTCTGCCATCGCTTCTTGCTGTTTTCAGACAACATCTTCTTCCTTTTGGTAGGATGACCCTTAGGTTTCCTATATCTCGATGATATAAGATCCATACTAATAATTTTAAACAATAAATGGGATTTAAAAAGAGCTTTAGTTCTGAAAAGAACTTTTTGTTTTGGTAAAATCAATATAAGGTTTGAGTAAAGTTGAACGAAAAATACAAACCGAAGTTTGAACGAATGGTAAACAAATAATGTCAATTTAGGTCTCAGATACAGTTAAAGCAAAGTGTTGCCAACCTGAACTTGATAAATTAACATTTAAAAATAAAAATTAGTGAGGCTTTGTCTACAGTGAATAAAATTTTTCCTGTCAAAGTGCATGACAGCTACAATAGCATGACATTAGAAAATGTAAACAAAGGGGCGTGGTCATGGATGACTAATTCGAAACTACCCTATAACTCAGTAAAAAATGCATAAAACCAAAAAAAAATTTTTGCGTTTGATAGAGAGGCTAATAAAATATTATAATCAGCAAAAAAATTTTTTTCGATATTTTGGACAATTTTCCACATTTTAACTGTACACTGTAGCCTTAACGTGGAACCCTTGCACGTCGCCATAGACCTCTGGGGGCGATATACACCACTTTGGAATCAATGATTTAAAATTTTGCTTTCACATTTTGCTCTAAATAACTCTGTGGTCGAATTAGCCTTGTGGTAAAAGTCAAGGGCTGGTGGCTGGCATGTCATGAGTTCGAGCCTAGTGACGCTGAAGATTTAGCTTGTAGAGGGGGCTCATGCACGTTATATATGTCAAGCTTTATAGTCGTAACATTATCCTGGTATGTCAGCTAGGACAGGCGGTGCCAGTTCATATGTCTTCCTCGTTTATCGTCCCTTGAGCATGATTCAAAATTACCAGGTCTGTCGCCAAAATTTCTCTTGTAGCTGAATAGTGCAACATTAATATTCACTAATTGAGATGAACACAGTTGCAGAATATTCGTGGTAGCAAAATCGGAACCGACATTGTCGAGTCTTGGATTCGAATTCTGATGCCGGGGAGAACTCACCTTTCAGAGAGGCGAATGAGCGAGAGTTTATTAAGGTCGCCCCATAAAGTAACGCAAAAGATATTGGCGACCGAATACATATTTTGAAGCACTGTCAAGGGACAAGGACGACACATGAGCTGGCACTCTACTCTACTAATTTCCGCACTGCGCCAAAAAGAGGAATTTGTGAAAAAACAGGTTTATCGTGAATTAGACCTTCTTCACGACAGGTATCACTCGTACTTGGACTGAAACCCATGTTTGCCTTACAACGGTTTGCTACCATAATCAATAAGTAACCACTGCCTCATCGCGTATAAAGGAATATAAACATTAGATATATTTGCTTCTGATAGCCCAATAAAGCTCGATATGTCCCAAGTAATAATTCCTTTCTACAAAGAACTAGTTCTAATTTGATTGGGATTATTGAAAAAAAATCCATTTCCTTTGAGGATATAATGTTCTCTTCAGTCAACCAAAAGAAGTTTTTATGTTTGTCAATACGGCCCTCCAATTTCTGAATCAATTTCACAAAATCATAACATTGATGGACACCTGTGCTCTGCATAGATCAACAAACTAATAAGAAATTATTACAAACTGATACAAGAAAAATGAACTAATCTTTGTTTCTAAGAGCTATGGCTGGAGATATCTTTCTGATGTTAAATGTTAAACAAGATTGGTATAAAATATACATACAAAGTCGAGGAACAAAATATGTCCAGTATCTAAGCTGGTGAAAAGAAATGGAATTATCATTCTGCTGAGTATAGAAAGAATATGTGTGTGAATATTAAGGTTGTCAAATTCATTTTTAAGCAAACATTTTCTCTATACTAACACTAAAGTTAATAAAAATTGTCTCCAATTCTATTTAAAAATTGATTGAAAATCATAAAGAGGCAGAGAAATTTCTGCAAGGCACTCAATTTATTTTTTAGTTTCACTAAGAGTATACTAATAAATGAGGTCAAAATAAAAATGGAATAAATGAATACATCTTGGAGTTGTACGACTTAAGTGAGTAAGAAGTGAATATTTAATTGGCCATATTCAGCTGCAAGAGGGCTTTTGGCAACGGGCTTCGACATTTTGAACCCCGGTCAAGTGACAAGGATGACACATGACCCTTCTCCAAACTTCCATACCAAACTCATGGATGGACATTTGAACCTCGACATACTTAAAGTGCAACGGCCCCTTTACACGACGGGTCTTCAGTGGTACTAGTCTTGAAATCATGACATATCAGCCCCGAGTACGTTATCTTGACCACTAGACTACTACTGCCACCGTACGCCTCAAGAGCTGATTGAGTGGATTATGCTTGACTTCCAGCAATGAAGATATTAATTTTATATCTGTCTCTAAATAAAAAAAAAATTTAGAAGTTGTAGTAAATTTATTTATAACACAAGGTATAGCTAGTAAAAACGCGTCGTAAACAGAATTTAAATGGAAAGGATCGCCAGGAATAAATTTTACGAAAAAAAAGAACAAATGGAAAAAGTGTACGAAAGACAAAAATTTTTAAGGATGAGATGAGATGAGAAAATTTACATCCTGAGAATAAATTGCAGAGATTAAGACTTGAAATGTATTGTTCATTTTCTCCTTACAATATACTGGGAAGCCGCCCATCCGGTATAGTGGTCAGTGAAGCTGACTGCGGTGCCGCAGGGACTGGGTTCGAATCCCGGAGAAGGCATGGATGTTTGTGTTGTAATCCTTTCTTCTTTCTGTGTTGTTTACCCCCGTGTTATACGTTCGGTGGTGCACGGGGTTTATAAATGTTAAAAAAAAAATTTTTTTAAATATATACTGGGAAAAAATCGAACGACTAATTAACGTAAATTACAGTTTTACAATTTGAGCAATGAATATGAACAGTTATACAATTTGAACAAAAGAGGTTGGCCCATCGTTAGGCTGCCAGGGGGTGCCTTCCTAGTAGTAAGACTTAAATATGAATTTATAACCTGCCAAATGCATCCACTTTAAATAAGAACAGACTATATTTCCAAAATAAAGCAGTGAAAACGAAATCACTTCCTTCGAACATCGCCCGTGATGCCAGATTCCAGAAGAGTGTCCAGCAAGAACCTTCCTATAAGCCAATGAATGATCACAATTCTGTATTCCTAAAAGCGAAACCACAAAATAGTGTCAGTCAAAGAAAAATCAAGATATTCTCACACATTTTAAACTTTTTTTAAGTAACATTGTTTAAAGATGTCCTTAAGTATCTTAAAAACTTGGATTTTAACTAGGTTTACTGTTACATTTTACATTAAAATACTGGAATTATTTCGGAGTAAATTTTATAAAAGATTATCACAATATGAGACTTTTCACAAAATTTGACGAATAACTGAATATTTACTCTCAATATATTTCTCAGTTTCACTAAAATCTTAAAATCATGAAAGCCAAATGATTAAAATCCTCGTTATAAGAAGGTTTTCCATTATATATATATATATATATATATATATATTATCGACGGTTTGGTCTACTTTAAATATGTCAAGATTTAAGATTTTCCTTTGGCGTGTCATGGATATAATGAATGGGGCACCATCTAAAATGCCAACAGAGTCATCGGACCATGGTTCTGGATTATGAGATGTATTCGCTGAGAGAGAGAGAGAGAGGCTAACTACTTCTGTATCGGGCAGCTGGAAAGATTTCAAAAAGCAGAAAAACCAACCAGCAATTGTTTTTCTATACTTAGGGGTTGATATTTGTTAATGTTGTACATTGTACACGAGGACTATTGGTGATCAATTTTATAAATTTGAATTAAAATCGACGAAAGGCCTTCGAACCACAATTTAATTATAAAATTAAATAGCTCTTCAGCTCCTCAACATATTTTGTCATCAGCAGCACAAAGACTCGAATCCATGACTCGACTAAAATACCTTTCTGTGAGAATTTTATTTTCAGTCTATTAACTTTAGTTCGTTTATTGCAGTACAATGAAAAATCTTAAAGTTATTTTTCTGAACTCTATATACATTTAGTATTGATTTCTTCAAATAAACATGCAAGGTTTTTAATTCTTTTTCTGAATTTTTCTCAATTTATTAATTCAAATAGATGAATAATGTATGCTTAATAAAATACAGTATTATTTTTTTGAAAGTATTATGAACCAATTCTAAAATAGATATTTCGATATTTTCTACAGATTTTAATTCTAAAAACTTCAAATCGTATATATTCCTTCAAAAATATGCATTCCCTCAATACGCAATGGTTTTGGAATCGTAGATATTTTTAAATGGACATATTACATGTGTCTGGCTCGAATAAATACATATTAACGTGTTGCATAGAAATGCGTCATGAGCAGGGGTACCAAACGTTTTTTATCACCGGGCCAAATATAAATTATATGTATTTCACGCGAGTCGCGCAATATATATTTATGAGTATAATAAGTAAAAAAAAACATTGAGACCAAAGCAAGATTGAAAAAAGCAAAATTGATCAATATATTAAAAATCATTTCTTACTTTTATTTTAATATTATATTGACATTTCTATCCAACACACAAAATTATTTTCATTTATGCATTTTTTATACTGAGTTGTGGGGTAGTTTCAATTTCCTTTCAACCATGATTAAGCCTATTTTTCACTTTCTGCAATCAAAAGAAACAAAATTGAAAGAGTTGATTTTTTAATGGATAAAATTTTTAACCAAATTTTTAGTTCATTGTTTTTAAATAATAGATAATTTAGTGTAAGGACCATGACAGCTACATATGGCCCACTCGCGCAGCTGGGTGTCACTGGTCTAGAACCAATTCAATATATTTCATTTTAATGAAGCGTAAATAAATGACTACAGTGTAATGAAATACAGAAGTAATAACATCATTAAGTGGTGTCTTGTATCGTTCCCATTCATCTGCTACATGCGCTGAGAAAACGGAAATAAAACGCTAGGGATGTCTGATGTCAAGCAGCTGACGTTGATTCGGATGATACGCAAACTGGAAATAATTTTGGTGGAGTTTGCGGCTAAAATCAAGGGTGAAATGCTATTTAGCACTTAGGAAAACCAACTTAAATTATTGCAAGGTATATCACATATGAAAAAATTAGGGACAAATTATTGAATAGGAAAGTATTTTTTTGTTAGAAATCTTAGTAAAATAAAGTTATTTACATATAGCACATATACTCCTACAATACACGCATTAAATATTACATATAAAATATTTCAGCATGTGAAATTTTGAATATTATTTCGTTGAAAGTTATATTCGGTATTCTTAACTCAGAAATAAATTTTTCTACACACAACGTGTAAGCTGCCAAAAATAGTAGTTTTCTAGTGGAAATAAGGGACATGCTTGAAATATATACATTTATCCGTGAGTTTTTCTTAATAAATAGATACATATAAAGAACTATCGGAGAAACTTCGAACTAGAAACCTTAATGAAAGAGGATCCGCATTCCTTTTACCGGAGTGAATATATATTCGTGAAATATGTTTCTAACAAATTTAAATATCGTTCCTAACCTCCTTGAATTGGGTAAGTTTAAGAAACCCGGATCGTTGTTGATTAATATTATACATTTTATTATATAACAGTACATCGAAATTCTGATTTTCGACTGAGTCCCTGTGGCATATAATTTAAAACAAAACAAACGGAATTTTTGTTTATGAAATGAACTATGCTTACATTTGATAAATTAATCATAATAATTATCTTAAATTCTTCCTTGATCATCTAAGTAAGTTTATTCATGTAATTTACATTTAATTTTTATTTCAATATTCATGTGAATATTATTCTTAACGTTAAATGCATTTACACAAAAGAATGAGAATTTAATATTTTAATAAACAGGATAGAGCGGCATTACAATTCCTTCCGTATTAACTTTAGTTTTATCAGAGAATTCCAAATATTTGTGCAAAATACAAAAATCTGTTTTTTTCTTAATAGAACAGGCGCAGAATCATATTTCACTAAATCTACTTAAAAAGTATTATTTTAAATTTAAAGAACACAATTTTCCTAAAATTTTAGAATTTAACAATTAAAAGTATGCAAGAAATGTTTTATGCAGAAAAGCAATAAAACTATTTTTATTGGTCTTAATTAATACATTCACGCTATAAAAAAGCGCTGCGTCATTCACAACAATACAAATTTAGTAAAATGGTCGTGATCAACAATGAGCACTTTCCGTTTTGATTATACTTGAGCACATTTTTGTCGAATATTAATTGATTGAAAATTACAATAACACTATTGGTTAATTCATATACCTGCTTTTCCATTTGATAAAAATGAAAATGACGCATTAAAATAAAAGCTTTACAAGAAATCTTTTTGTAAATTCGAAGTGTCTAATTTTCTCGAGGGAACAAGACTTTATAAATACATTGCATTTAAAAACAAATAGTTGCAAATATAAATAAACTAAAGTTTTTGTTTTTCATGAGTAAGCAAATGGTTTTTCAAATAACCGCTTCGAGTGAAGGCTTTGTTGCATACTTCACAAACATGAGACTTTTCCTTTGTATGGAGAAGCAAATGTAGTTTTAACGTATTACTTTGTGAGAAAGCTTTGTTGCACATTTCACAAACATGAGGCTTTTCTTTGGTATGGATAAGCAAATGTTTTTTAAAATACTACTATGAGAGAAGGCTTTGTTGCATATTTCACAAACATGGGGCATTTCCTTGGTATGGATACGCAAATGAGTTTTTAAAATACCACTTTGAGAGAAGGCTTTGTTGCATACTTCACAAACATGAGGCTTTTCCTTGGTATGGATAAGCAAATGTCGTTTTAATATACTTTGAGAAAGCTTTGTTGCACATTCACAAACATGAGGCTTTTCTTGGTATGGATAAGCAAATGTTTTTAAATTACTTGAGAGAAGGTTTGTTGCATACTTCACAAACATGAGGCTTTTCCTTGGTATGGATAAGCAAATGTGTTTTTAAATACACTTTGAGAGAAGCTTTGTTGCATACTTCACAAACATGAGGCTTTTCCTTGGTATGGATAAGCAAATGTGTTTTAACGTATTACTTTGAGAGAAGCTTTGTTGCATATTCACAAACATGAGGCTTTTCCTTGGTATGGATAAGCAAATGTGTTTTAAATTACCACTTTGAGAGAAGGCTTTGTTGCATACTTCACAAACATGAGGCTTTTCCTTGGTATGGATAAGCAAATGCGTTTTTAAATTACCACTTGAGAGAAGCTTTGTTGCATACTTCACAAACATGAGGCTTTTCCTTGGTATGGATAAGCAAATGCGTTTTTAAATTACCACTTAGAGAGAAGGCTTTGTTGCATACTTCGCAAACATGAGGCTTTTCCTCGGTATGGATAAGCAAATGTCTTTTTAACGTATTACTTCGTGAGAAAGCTTTGTTGCATACTTCACAAACATGAGGCTTTTCTTTGGTATGAATCAGTAAATGTCTTTTTAAAGAACTCAGATTGTGGAAAGACAACATGCATATTTCGCAAACACGAGTCATTTTTTTAAATGAATTTTCAAACATTTTGAAATTATCAGTATTATACTTAGACTACTTGCTGAATTCACAAGTGTAAGTCATATTACTCATGTTTGAAAAAGAAGTTTCCTTCTTTAATCGCATGAAAGAAAAAAGGCCACGTTGCAATCTTGTCAGAAATAACCTTTCATATCCATATAAATGTTTACAGTAACCGATAAATTTTCTTGATTCTCTATTGAAATTTTAATTGAAGCGTATTTTTAGACTTAAATAGCTATGCCAAAAATCAAACGCAGGTGGAAATTACTTATTTTATTTTGAGAGCCAGTTTTAGAACAGTTTTTCGTTTTCCGGTCGCTTCAGAAATTGGTTGGCTTTAAAATAGCATTTGCACAAAAATCTAAAATACATGTGGAATGAGTTGTTGTACTAAAGTTTATTCACGTGAAAATTTAGAATTAAGTAATGAGCAGCAATTGGAAGGAAAATCCACATTATGGTAGACTAACAAGCTCGTGCAGGATAATTCAAAGGGATTCTGGACCATGATGTGCTGCATGAAGCAATAAGCATTCTAAAAAGTAGAAGTACAACACAACAGAGAATTTTACAAGTTCGAAGTTTACTTTAAATAAGTGACGCTAGTTTATGAAAAATTCAGCACAAAGCCGAATTTTAAATGTTTAATGTGTGGTTTTAATAAGTGTCACTGAAAAATAACGTCATTAGCCAAACAATCTGAAACAACAGTAATTAGTATGCCAGGGGTGATATGTTTAATTACGTAGCAATTTTTTGGCTTCCAATGGATAATTACAAATTTTTTGAGGCTTCACGATTCGAAAGATTCTGAATGAATATTCAGTTAATTAGCCTATTTTTCTAGAGGACAAGTTGCTAAAAACTTTAGCGGTGAATGGGACCTTTAGTTTGAACATCATCGCTTTGACTAAAAGGATATTGCTGCTCATTTTTCATTCTGAATTTTTAATAATTTTTTTTTTTTTTTTTTTGCTTATGGAAAGTATATACTTTTTAGAATTGTTAAAACTTTTAGGATAAATTGCTCTTTTAATAGCTAAAATCTGATTCATTCCTTAAAAATATTTTAATTTTCACAAATTTATACCATTTTAATGAGTTTCTACTTAAATCATTTTTTTTTACCATTCATCTCTAAATATTTTTACTGCCGCGATCCTCTAGTGATCAATTTAACCGACACGTATCTTTCGCAAGTATCTCATGTATCAGGAGTTCCAGTCTAGTTCTGCTGAAGACCCACCTGATAGAGTGGTCCGATTCATGTTAAATCGTCTCAAAGAAATCATTTGGTGATGCATGGAATTAAGGAGATGGTGGTGCAGATCAAGTGTCGTTTTCATCCCTTGACCATTTTCAAAATAAAGACGTCCATCGACTAAGCCCCCGTGTAGCTGAATAGAGTGACGTTAGTTTTCACTCACTCACGTGGTCATTAATTGTGAGGACCATGCTTGTTAGGTGCTCCTGTATTGATTTGAACGGTATTGATCGAGTTTTCGGTTGGTGTTCTTGTGACGAAGAGGGCTTACCTTTTAGAAAGGTCAATGAGTGAGTGTTTATTAAGGTCACACTATACAACACTCGCAAATTATTGGCTACGGAAACCATGTATATTTGAAGCATGGTCAAGTGACGAGGTATTTACATGAGTTGGCACTCCGCTTTACTAATTTCCATACTACGCCAGACAAAGTCAGGACTTTTAGAAACAACAGATTAACGTGAACTACTGGGTCTCAGTAGCATTAGGGCTTGAATACATATTCCGGCCACAAGCTTGTAATCTTAGCTACTAAAGTACCGTTGCCACATCATGTAAAAGGGCGGATAAGTATTGAATAAGTCGGTCAAAGCTTTTACATTGGCGATGCATGGATGTGCTTAGTGAGTGCTGGCATCTCAGGTGTCATCCTCGTTACTTGACAATAGTACAGAAAATTACGAAAGTGAATACCGTCATATGTTTTGCGCTTACAATAGGCGGCTTAAATTAAAATTAAAATAAATAAGTCGCATTAATTAGAAAAAAAATCAAGAAGCAAATTTTCGGAATTATAATCAGTTAAAATTAGGAGGAAACATAGTTTATAGATAGCGAAGAATAAGACATCCAATGCAGTAAAAAATTATTCACATTCAAAATTTTTAAAGCAGACTTTGCATCTTGAGAATGTAATGAATCAAAAGTTTAATGAACTGATTGAACGATTTTACTATTTAAGTTACCATTAATAGTAAAAGACAATGGAATTTTTTGTTTTAAGACCTCGTTGAAAGAAGAGTATGAAACTAAAATTGGTATATAAAGATTTAAATAAGTTCTTAAAATATTAAAACATAGAGCCCTTATACTTTGTTTATCTGAAAACAACTTTTTAATGAAGCCAAATTTAATCTCATTGTTTTTTCTTTCACTCAGAAGTAATTGAACTATTATCGTTCAAACAATTGCAAAAATCTTAATTGTAATCAAATAAGACACGAAACAACGAAAACTGGGATTTTTTTCCTACAAGAGCTAAATTATCCTCCTCTTTTGGTTATGAAGTTACTATCAATGAATGAATAAATATAATTCTATTAAAATTTCTGTAACGTAAATTTTTTGTAGGATTTTTTTCGAGTTTGTTGCTACAGTTTAGAATAAGTAAAGGCATCACTTTGCGAAAATGTAAAAAGAAAAGGAATAAAACTCGGTTATTTCAAACACACAGCATGAAAATCCAAATGATCCATGATTGTGTATTAACGTCATTCTTACATGAAACATGAAAGCTTTGGGGGTGACGGATTCCGTTATTATTAATCGCATTCGAAAGGGCAAAAACTGAGTTGGCTCCTCGCACGCTAACATGGGCATTCCATGTCATTTTTCTTTAAAAGATAAGTCCTCAAGTAGTTTAGTATCCAACGTTCTCTAGGGCTGGCGGGTAAGGAGTTAGAGCCCGAATGTCACTGAAGAAACGTCGTGTAGAGAAGTTGATGTACACTAAATCTTTCGAGTTTCAAAGTTCCATCGTTGGTGGGATATAGAAGTTTCAAGATGGGTACCAGTCCAGGAATCGTCCTTGTCACTTGACAAGGATTAAATATTACGAGGACAGTCATCGATTGTCCTCGTGCTATTTTACAGAGAAACGTGAATAAACACTTGGAATAACTTAAAGTGCATCCCATCAACATGTTTTAGTGACTTTTGGAATCGCATTCACGTCTTCTCAGACAACCGCGGGCAATCTATTCGGGGTTGAGGTGTACTCTTCAAGATAGGGTGCTCCACGAAATCGTCAAACGCATTATAAAATGTAAATATTAAGGAAATTTTCCTTCTTAATCATATGAATGGTAAAAAGCACAAAATTACAATAAAGTATATAACATAGAGTAATTGAAGTGCAATAATATCGCACTGTTGTAGTTAATTTCTAATTTTTTAAAAGGAATAAAGACAAAAACTATCAAGTATTCGTTTTTGACCGTGGAAGAAAAAACAATTTTTGTCAAACCTGCAGTTAGAGTTATTATTTTTGTGGGATGTGGGGTGACAAAGACTATTATCCCTTTTGTCAAACCTCTCGGATTGTTTTGATGGGATTACTTAAATAGAGAGTACTCAAATTATAGATGCTTGAAATAATGGACCAAAGATGTTTTGACGGCTATGCTTAGGAATGGCAAGATTAATGACAATGCTTTAAATAAGGATTGTTTTCTAATTGATTTCTCTGACAATTTATCATCCGTTCAATCCAAACTTCAGTGCTTTGTCTCTCAACCAGCCAAAAATTAAAATATCCTTTAAAGACATTGCTCCAAATATGTTGACATCAAACGATTACACATCAGCTTTGATCCTTTCCGGAAAATGTGTAAATTTTTAAAAAAATTATTGATACTTTTACCATTTATTCAACGTTAAATCTTTTAGAGCTCAACAAAATACATCAAAGCATTAAATGATGTTTATTGAGTAGATTATAATCAGTTCCTTAAATCAAATATTTATGTAAAAAGGGAATATTTAAATGAAGGGAAAAAAGGAGGAGAAGTTATGGATATATATTCTACCAATTTGTGTCTGTTTCTTTCAACATATCATTTGAAGTAGAAATTATCTTTTCTTTTTGTAATAGTCATAAAATCATGACTCGATATTTTGTTGTATATTGTGAGTGAGTAATTTTGCTTGATGATTTCTCGAAAATTTTTGATCTTTGGTCAAGGGACTGGGACGACATTTTAGCTGGCATCGTTTGTCCGAACTCACATCAGAGTGTACTGTTAGAGCCCGATGGACTTAACCCTTTGCGTGCCATGGAACCACTAGTGGATACATGCTATGCATAAGGGCAAAATTCTAGTGTAGCTTCATGTCGATATATGGCATACTTAAGAGAACAATCAGTGTAACCTGCCCAGGAAACATTTTAAGGTAGATTTTCTTTTATTGGGATTGTATAAAATTACAAATGTTAAGTTACAAAATACGTGGGTTACAAAAATTTAAAAAAATAGAAAGATTCAATTTAAAATCACAAATCTTTGTGAACTTGCTCGAAATGTTTCTAGGGTCAGTGAATATTAACGTCGGGTTATTGAGCTACTTGAGTTCTTTTGGGGACAGCCTCAGTAATTTTGAACTATAGTGAAGTACGGCACAGGAGCTGGCACCCATCAATTCTAACTTCCACACCACACCAACAGAAGTAAGTTTGAGACTCTACATGTATAAAGTGCATCGGCCCCCTCTGCCTGACGGGTCTTCAGTGGTTCGAACTCACGAAGAGCCTGTCACAAGTCCGTTACCTTGACCACTAAGCTACCGCAGCCACAAAATGTTCTTGGAGCAAAAAGCTTTCCCACATGCATTAAATAACTGTATTGTCTGTGTAGTACCCTTTCTTCGTCTTTCATGACAAAAAGGTGAATCCCCACCTGAGTCACTGTCGTATTCACTGGTTTCCGACAAATATTCTCTTTCAGGATTACTTGGCATGAAAATATCACCATATTGGCATGAAAAAAGTAAAAATAAACACACAATAAATATAGTTATAGAAACATTAGAAAGCGAAACGAAATGCGAAAGCACGTGCACCTTAGTCAGCGTCAAAAGAAAAAAATGAAACGTGCATCGTAAGGTTAATGTCAGTATCCCCAGATATCTGGGATTTCTGGGGATACTAGAAAGTGCAGCGTGGTAAGCAAGAGGTTTACGTGCAGCAGCCGGTCTGCACAGAGGTCTTCAGAGGCACTGAGGATTGATCTCGCAACATGCCAGCCACGAATCATTAACTTTGACCTCTATCGAATATAACTAGACTCTTTGACTGAATCGGAAATCAAACGAATATAACTAGATTTTAAATGTATCCAAATTCAGTAAATAGTTACTGTTGTTTTGAAGATTTAGGATTTTTTAATAAGAAATGCTTTTATGATTTAATTGTGTCATTCCTTTTTATATTCCTACATGTTTATAGATTTATGTTTAAGAAAATACCCCAAATAGAATCATGCGTCTTAAGGCGATAGGTACCATCTTCACAATTTTTTTTTAGTTTTAATGTTTGATATTTGGTTTGCATTGTATTTTATAAAGGTTAATATTTAATAATAATTCCATACAAAAATTTTTTAATTTGTTGCAAAATGTTTCTAAAATTTAAATTTTTTAAAACTTTTTTTTAACATTTTTTAAATTTCTAAGGTTGTTTTAAAAATGTTTCTTTTCTTTCAAAGTTTTTTTCCCCAAGTTCCTTATAATATACATTATACATAAAACTGTGCATGGGATTTTTTCTGCTGCTGCCCTTTAATTTTTTATCAATTTTTTTATAGTTAAACTTCCAAAAATTCTCAAAAAAACACTAATTTTAATTTTGAAATTTTTTAGAAAAATTACTAAACATGTTAGTGCTAATTTCATGCACAGTTTTACAAAACATACATTCAGAACACGTATAAAAACTTTCAAGCCCATGGTTTATTAATCAAAAAAGCCTTAAGGTTTTGAATAATAGTATATGTACAAAAATTCAATAGGGAGAAAAATGAGTTTGAAGTTTTCATTCCATGAATAGCATGATATAATATTCACCGAATAGTCTGAAACTTTTAAGAAATGTTAATTAACTTTTTTAAAACTGCTTACCATAAACAATTGCACAAATGTAGAATAATTAAATAGTATACTGCCATAATGAATATATGGAAGAAAACTGATGAAAGATCAATATTTCATAAAACTTTATCTTAATAATTATAAAAATAAATAAATACACTTCAGAGCTAATTCCATGCTCAAAGCTAATGCACAACATGTACAAAAGATGTTTATGCCTTTATTTTTTATTTCCATGATTTTAAAAGCCTTCGCATGTTAAATATTGTACACGAATGAAAAAAAATCAAGTAACAATTTAAAGGTAAAGTATATCAAAATCTAAGAACTGCATATATATATATATATGTGTGCATTTGTTTAAATAAAAATATTAAAATATTTTATTAAGAAAAGTGTTGAATTTCCCACACATGGGATATATATTATATCACCAAAAACATTATATATAAAAATAGGAGAGTTTTGCTATTCTTGCGAATTAGATTTTTAATGATCTGAGTTATCAAAATGAGATTTAGTATTTGTGCTTTTTGGAGCATCCATTTTGAAGTTTTAATTTCATTCATAAATATATCATAAAAGGCACGCAGAACTTTTAAATCTTGACCAAATGCATTTGCTCTTCAATAAACTATTCACAAACGGGAATTTTTGCATGAATTGCTCAATTCTTTCTTGAAATGTTTTGTTTCTGCATATATAATGCCAGCCTCATTTACGCGCGGTAGAAAAATAATTAATTCATTTTTTATCAGGCTCTTTTCTAGCAGATAATCTGAAATGTGGGCGTGGTAGTTGCTGTCCAGCTTCAAATATTGCTCCATAACTTGATAAAAAAATGCAGGTAAAATTTTAAAATTTTGCAGGCATATTTATAAAGATTCAAGGTATCAAATAAGCCAATAAAAAATTTCGACAGGTTGAAGATTTTTAGGGTACCATATCGCCTTAAATGGTCTGGAAACTATGAACTATTATCTATGAAATTATATTTTCGCGTATAATACCCATTGTTGATAAATGTTTCTATCATATAGGATTTAACTGATTTTTATTTTGTATTTTTTGTTAAAATAATTTAACTTAAATTTGGTCCTTTTGTCAGTACATTTTGGTCCAAAACCTTCAAAATGACACCCATCCGGTATAGTGGTTAGGGAAGCTGACTGCGATGCCGTAAGAATTGGGTTCGAATCCCGGAGAAGGCATGGATGTTTCTGTTGTAATCCATCCTTCTGCCTGTGTTTATGCCCCCGTGTGGCGCACGGGGTTTATAAATGTTCTCAATAAAAAAATTCTTCAAAATATTTTAGTTTTTTATAGATGCTAATTTAATACTTTTTTTTTTCATTTTAAGAAATGTAATTCGGATTCGTAAGACGAAAAACAACATCATCCCTTCCAGGAAAACTGTTCAATGAAATTCTGTCAGAACTTATAATACTCGAGTAAAAAAGTATTAAGACCACTGTAAATATTCTGCATTAGTTTTTAACTGTCTACCTATGTACGTACGATTGCATAAAACTAAATCTGTTGAAGATGCTTTTTTTCTCCACAAAGCAGCATTAAGTTTTTGAAATCTATATAGATTTGTTTTATTTATGTTACTTTCTTGAATGTTTGAAACATCCATTCCTTTGCAAGCATGTACTTAAAGTTAAGGTTATTCAAAAAAAAACTTCGCATTTTCTTCTTTCTTGTTTTATTTAGAAAAGTGCATTTCTTACGAATTGAACGGTTATGAATATCATTTAAAATGTTTATTATTATAAAAATAACAAATTATATCTATTAATACAAAGGGATTGCGATACATAACTAAATGCTTATTTATTTCGATTTTCATGCCATAAAAATTTTAAAATTTTATTTTCTTCTAAAACAGGAAAAACATTTGTCAAAATGTATGATCTCAAAAAGTCGCACGTTAAGTACCATAAAATTATCTATAATGTTTAACATTGTCTTCCACTGAATCATTTAATGTTTAAACATGGGTGGTGATTGGTTGATTGTTTATAATTATGGAATTTGAAACCATTTGAGAGTTATTAACATGGCTTGGGGAACACTGTGATTAATTTGAGTGAAGTAGTCTAGTGCAATGTTCTCTATAACTATTTCTCGAATGTATCTTAAACGAATGGTTAGATTCAGAAGAAATTTAGCATGCAGGCTTTAAGACCATACCCTGCGTAACTGTACTGTCAAATTAAATTTCATAGAGAATAAAATTAGAATATATCAACACCACAAGAAATAATATACGAAGCATCGTGCAAATTTCAGGAGAGATAGTATTGATAGTGATATGTTAAGGAATAAGTTTGAGCACGCATCTGATTACGTGGTGCTCATATTCGATCCAGCAACTTTTCCTTCTCCTAAACAGCATCTGAGGTTTTGTGTAGCATTTTCCACTTCTGAAGAAGCGTAGAAAATGCCTCTGAGACGTTGTTGAGATCTATACCATCAATTAACAACCACGGGGAGCTTAATCGTATTGTTGAATTCCATGAACTGGATGTGTCGTTGAGCAGAATAGTAACTCGTGTTGGGCACACACACAGTGTGAGTACTGTCCAACGTTGTTTCACACAATGGATTCAGGAAGGTTTACGAACACGCCGAAGAGAAAGTGGTCCTCACAGGTGCACGTCAGAGCAGACAGATCAGTGTATTCGCCAGTTGGCTATTCGAGGCCCTATCTCCCAGGCACGGGACATCCAAAGCCAGTTGCCTCCAGAAGCAAGTGGATCTGAGTCCACCCAAACCATGCACAACATTAAGTACAGTGACGTGCACGGGTACCGGCAATAGGCGTTCCTTTGTCCACTCAATACAGGGCTAGACGCCTAGCGTAATGTCATCTTCATCGTATCTGGATCATCGAATGACATTGGATATTGTTCACGAATTAATCTAGTTTCTGTCTGTGGAGGAATGACAGCCGTCATCGGTTATGGCGGTGACTCGGAGAACGCTACGAATGAACCCATTTTGCCGAACATCAAATCGTTCCTACACTGATCAATATGGTATGGGGGCATAATTTTTGATCACAAGATGCCCCAGGAACGCATTGACGGCCATTAGACAGCGAACTACTACATCACACAAGTTATGGAGCCTGTTGTTCTGCCTTTGTATCAGGGCCACCCAACACGGTATTCCAGCAAGACAATTCCAGGCCGCATGCCACACTATGAACTCTTAATAGCTTGATTGGATTTGATATCTTTCCCTGGCTGGCAAACTCTCTAGATCTGAATTCCATCGAAAACCTTTGGAATCTCTTTGAACGTGACATGAATCGATGCCACTAGCTCAAAACGTGAAGGATCTGCGCACAGCAGTGGATCTGGCTTGGCGACAGTTACTTCAGGAAACCATCAATAGCCTAATTGATATAATAGCTCATCGGATTGAGATGCCTGAGGTGGGCGCATTAGATACTGAATAAACTGGTTTATAAAGATTTTATTGTTTCTCTTTCTCTCTCAGTTCTTTGAACTCTTAGTATATCCCCTCAACATTATTGCTAATAAAATTTGCATGGCGCTACTTGCGTTAGTTCTTAGTGTTACAATTTTACTTTTGAGAAGTGTACGTTCTGTAAATTAAATATGCTAATTCGGTTCGTTAATCAAAAAATTAAATCATGCACTTTTATTCCTATAGGTATATAGTAGGGATACATTTTTTACAGTGTCTTGACACTAATGTTGATGCGATATATGTTTTTACCAATTGCAATGAGAATAGCAAAATTTACTAAGGGTGTACTAATGAATTTATAGTAGAGGATTCTCTTGAATTGTTGAAGTTGAAAAGCAAAATGTTTTGGAATTCTCATACTATATAAAAATAAGATACGTACATTTTTAGATGCTCCAATTTTTGCCAAAAATCTTTTCATTATTAATTTTATTGAACTTTTAACACCCATTGTGTTTCTGTTTTGTTTGATTTTTTTTCCATCAGTATTTTTTTATTAGGAAAGGAATAACATCTGATGTTAATTTAGACTCCTCTTACTTTTGCAAGATAAAAATATATATCAAAAACAATTAGAAAAAGTATAAAGAAAGAATTGCTTGAAGTTAAGTTCAAAAAGCACAAACGCGCGCGCGGCTGTATGTTTCCCTTTAAGAAATGAAAACTTTTCAAGTCAACGAAATCTTTCAAAAACCACCTTTTAAAGCCTTTTTCCTGCAATATTTCTTTCGATAACGATGAAAATGGTCTGGATAAAGAACAATGCCGCTAGCGAAAGCGAATCCAAATTATTGAAGCACTGGATTTTGTAGAATTCCACTTAAGATGCAATATTGAGAATTTTTTTTATTTTTATTTTTTACGCTTCCTTACATATCACACACACACGCATTCTTCTCTTCCGAAAATTTTCTTTGTTTTAATGGAAAAGAAACATAGTTATTCGAAATATATATTTTTTCCTCTCTTTGATTGGTTTTAAAGTTATAAAAGCAATATACTCTCTTCCCCGATTCTATGGAAAATTTCACGTTACACAGAACACGAAAATAGTTATTTTCATATTAACTTAATGTTTAAAGTTCTACAAATTTTATAATTCGTAAACTATGTTTTGATATTTTATAGAATTCATGACAAATAAATTATGAACATGTATTTAAAGCTCTGAGGATTGAAATTTTAAAACAAGTTTATATGTATACATATATATATTTCACCTTGAGTTCTTCAGAATACATTAAATTCTTCTTGAAAGTTTTTTTAAGTTATGTCATGTTTTAAGGATACATCGGTAGGTGTAATCCATCATAGAATATTTCAACAATGATGTTGTCGTAAAGCATTTAAATTTAAATTCAAAGTAAAAATGAAATTTTACCCACTATTCAAAAACGTATTCCAAAATAATTAAAAAAGTAACGCATTTATTGATATTTTTTAACAAAAGTCTATTAAAAGCAATATTGCAAACGATTTTAATTAGATAAAGATTTTAAAATGTTGTCATTTAACACGAACAGGTCGTTCTTTTGTTACTTTCGTTTTTATTTATTTAATATTTAATATTTATTTGCATTCAAAAATAATATAATATATTTTAGTAAAATTTGCTTAGAATCAATACTCACAGTTTGGAGCTATAATCTCATTAGATTTATTATCGAATATTTCTCTTTTAAAAAAAAACTTTATAAAATATTTTAAAACATTTTTTAAGAATAGATATTCATAGAAAATGTAAAAGGGAAAAAAATATAATTTTTTCTAATTTTTGTTGTACAAAAATGCATCAAATACAATATACAGTAGCTCAAAAATGTTCGTACACTTGCAATTTTCTATAAAATTTAATGTTTTTGACTAATAAAAATAAAAAATGAATGTATCGGAAACGTAATTTTTTTCATAATATCTGCAACTTGTTCTTATTAGAATAAATAATCAGTTTTTAAGGCATTGGTTAACTATTATTTTCAAAAAATAATAATCAAAAAAAATTACTGAAAAATTATGTTACAAAAGTCTTTGTAACACCGTTTTAAACATTGTAATTTTTTTCTTAATTTAGTACGTAGTAGGATAACTTTTAGCTTTTTAAACAACTTTTAAACGTTTTGGCATAGATTTCATGAGTTTTCTTTTCTTTTTTTTTTCTTCATAATTTTTGCATGGATTGTTTCTACATTCTTCTGTGGTTATTATTTTTACCTTACTTTTTTGTTTTTATTTGTCACGTCTTCTTACTCTAACTTAAACTTTTCTCCAGCTATATTCTAATGGGCTTGAATCAAGTGATTGAGAAGTTTTTTTCAGAATTAAGGAATAGCTATGGAGACAGCAGGAGGCGTATGTTGAGAGCAGTGGGCCGGGATCATTATATCTTTAAAACAGGAAGTCGTGTCCAAAACACAAATATTGCGCGCATAATTACGAACTGTTCTTTAAAATATTTAAATAGGACCCATGGTTCACAATACTATTAAAAAATGCGAAACTAACTAATGCTGAAGCTCTGATTTACACACCCACCCAAGAACACCTCCACCTCCATACTTCAATGTTCCAACTAAATTTTCATTTGTGCCAAGAGTCTCCAGCCACTTTAGAAGAAGTGAAACCTGTCGTTCTACAGCCAGTGGCTGCCATTGATGACAATATGCTACAATTCTCTGTAATGAGCATCGTGATGCTCCTTACTTACCTATTACTTTGTTCTGGCGGTCATGTTGAACATCTGTTAGAGTAAAATGAATTTTCTGCTTATCCCCCTAATTTTCATAAAACGTCTGAGTATGAGGTGTGATTGTCCCTTTTAGTTTACGTTTGGAACTAATTTATTTTTGTACACGGAAAAGGCTCTCCATTCCCTCACATTATTTTGGTGCTAACATAATTTTTTTCCCGATCCTTACTTGTTTCATTAAGAATATTTAAATTTGCATATATATAACTATTGAAGCACATGGTATTTGGTGTTTAGTTTTCTTAAAGGGTTAATTAAATTATATAGAGAGGACTACGCAAAAAATATATAAGTTGAGACACTTCGTACTAGTTTTTTCTTAAATTGTACAAAACGATATATGGACGTAAAAAAAAATTGAAAAACATTGTTACAGTCGAGAAATTTGATAAAATAAATGGAAAAAAAATAGGAGTGCTAAAAATGAAAGAGTACTGAAAAAATACTCTTTCTATCTAACTGAAAATGTTGTGTTGATGTCGAAGAAAAACAGAGCAACGGAAATGAAGAATGGGAATATTTATGCAAGGAAAGGGAACAAAAAGTAATCAAATCCTGGAATACGTGTGCCTTCAGCTGAGGGGAAAAATGATTTCTGACGGATCAGGAAAGGGGATAATGATTACAGGAAATGAACACAGAGTTATGGAGATTTGTTTTAGGAAAAATGTGCACGTAAAAAAATCGTTTGAAAAATACTAACAAAAGAAAAACATCAGAGACAAAATTTGAATGAAAGAAACAAAAAGAGATGATTTTGAATCAGTTGTTTATTAAATGACTAAATTTGGTTTCCTTTTTCATTTTTTTAAAAATGGTTTTTTTTTATAGTGAGGAGGAAGAGGAGCATTTTTTTTTGTAGTTATTAATTTCTCTACGGAAAAAAATCAGAAAACGCCTTTATTTGCATCATTGAATAATGAGTGATTCTTTTTCACCAATAACTTCTACATTATAGACTATAACTTTGACACGTTTTATTCAAAAATGCCCGAGTCCTGCTTTTGGGCTGTAAACAAACTTAAAAATTTTCTTTTATTAGTATAGATAGTACTTAATACTAGTGAAAATTTTCCAAAAACCAATTTTAATGATTGAAAGAGGCCGCCAAAAGAAGTAATCATTTTCTAAACATGATTGGAAAGGGGCTTTCTCTATTGGCTGCATCGCACTGTATTTTGTGATCTCGCCCGCACACACAACAACTCTTCCTTAAACAATGGGATCTTAGAAATAAATTCAGGAAAATCAAATTTGATTTTTTTTCATGTTATATGCTTACGTCTCCTTTGATACATAAGCAAAACTCCTGGAAAATTTTTGAAACAATACGATCAATGGTGGGGATTTGTACATGATACAAATAAGTAAAAATGCAAATATACATTCAAATTTCTACATAGAAATTATACTTAAGTTATAAGTACGAACTACTATTGAGTAATCATTTAAAATAAATATTTGATTTATATACTATGGCTGTTACTCTCTGTCATTGCTGGATGTTTCATGATGTTGTGAGATATTATATATTTTTTAAAAGCTATTGCGATATCTTTAGACTGCATTCATAAGGTTTGCTAAGGCCCTCGCCTGTTGATTTAAAGGGAATGTTATTACTCTCTCGTTTTTAGAGCTTGAGTTTCTAAGACAGAATTATATTCTTTAAATCGATTAATGTGAAAACAGTTTTCAGCTGATTTCTACTTATCAAAAGAAATGTTCGCCAAATTTCAAATCTGTGGTCTTAGGGGCTTACAAAGGGGACTTTTTTAATCTATTAGCCCTTCGTAATCCTCCTTCGAAATTCATTTACCCAAAAACCCTTTTCTTATCGGAACTCTACTCATTAAAAGAAATATTCTTGCGAAATTTCAAGTCTGTTCAACTAATAGATCAAAACCAGAACTTTTTATCTATAAAGCCCACACAATACCTCCACCCAAGAGTCGATATTCTCAAAACTTCTTCCCTAGAGGAATTCTACTCAAAAAGAAACGTCTGAAAGATCGAAAGTGGAAATTTTGTCTATAATACCACCGCAATCCCTTTTGGCTGCCAAATTTCGCAAAAAGGTTTTCACCGTTTACCCACTTGACAAAATAAACATTTTTTTAAAATTTCCAATGGCGGATTGCAAGGCAACTGCAAACAAAATGAGAAGCAGAGAATATTGACAAAAAACAAAGGACAACACAAAAAATAATGAAAGAAAAATAAGAAAAGAAACACAAGTTAACAGTATAGTCTTTAAATCACACATTTTGTGTCTGCTCTCCCAATATCTGCTTCACATGGATCCAGAGCTGAGTGCACGGCAGAGTGCCAAATGAATGGCGTCCATTTCTTCATTGGAGTCGCACAGTTTACAAAGTGGACTCTGGGCCAATGCCTATCATGTTTAGGTGTGTGGATAGGCAGTCGTGGATAGTGGCGATTCAAAAATTGGCCACAGCTCTATGTCGTGGCCATTTTGCAATATGTAGGAGTTTGCTAAACCACACCGTTTGTTTATTCTTTTTGTTGACATTAGACCAGAAGTTCTCCCTGTGGTATTTCTTTATAATTCTTTTAGCACTATAAAAAGGAACTGTATTGTTATAGAGGTTTGTAAGATTTTTGTCCCCTTCTTCCCTATGTAATCGGCATTTTCATTCCCATCATGCCACAGTACGCCGGAATCTATTGCAGGGCAATGTCTGCATGGCATTGAAGTAAATTGCCAATTAGCAGTTGACGTTTGTGAATATCCTTTGACAAAGGTGCCTCGATGGAAGATATTGCTTGGAGGGCACCCTTGAATCACACAAAATAACTACTTTTAAAACACGATCTGAGTGGCAAAGAAGTTGAGATAGAGCAATACGTATAGCTGAAAATTTGGCATCAAAAGCAGTGCTGTGAATTCCTATTGGTGTATAGAAGGAGAATAGGTTGCTGCAAACTCCAGAATCTGCATTACTGTAATCTGTCAACTTGGAACCATCCGTGTAAACATATAGCCATTCATCTTCAAGGTATAAGGAATCCAAAGTCTCCAAAGAAAGAATCCTTAGGATTTGACTATCTGTTTCTTTCTTTTGGACCTCATGGAGCAGCTCTGTTGAAAGTGCAAATCATACCTACAAGAACAAATAAACTTCTTCAAACAATTTATATTGTATTTATATTTGTTTTAAAAGCCAAATTTACTCTTATTTCACAAATCAAATTTAAATGTTAAAGTAGAGAAGATTGGATGTTTGTCAATCCTTTGATATAAAAACTCTTAAATACCGTCTAAGAAATTACGTTATTTAAACGCATTAAAGTTATAATACGTATTCAAACCTATTAAGCGGCCACAGTTGCCTAGTGGCCTAGGTAACGGACTCGTAGCTGGCGTATCAGGATTTCGAGCATAGTTCCGTTGAAGGACCACCGTGCAGTGAGGGTTGATGTACGGTAAATACGTCGAGCCTCAAACGTCCTCCCGCTCGTGGTGTGTGGAAGTTAAGAGAGAGGGTGTGCCAGCTGATGTGTCGTTCTTGTCAATTGCACATGGTTCAAAACTACGAGGTCCGTCGCCAAAGGCCCTCTAGTAGTTAAACAGATCGACGTTAATATTCACTCATTCAATCACTCCCCCATATTAAGATTTAAAAAATGAATTTATGTATTGCAAAAAGTCCCCTTGTGAGATTAGAATAGTGTATATGTCTAAAATAAAACAGAGAAACTGAAATCACTTCATTTGCTAATCTCCCGTGGTACCAGGTTCGAAGAAAGAGTACTGCAACAAACTTTCTATTAGCCAATGAATGATCACAATTTTGTAAACCTAAAAGCGAAATCGAAAAAATAGCGTCACTCAATAAGTAATCCATATTCAATCACATTTTTTAAGCTTTTCTGTGACTAATATTGTTCAAAGATGTCCTTAAGTATCTTAAACAATTGGACTTGAACGGTTTTTATTGTTACATTTTATGTTAAAACACAGGGAATATTCCAGACCATGTTTTATGAATGATTATCATAACCTGCTGCCTATAGCAAAACTTGATGAATGCTGGAATATTTGCTCTTAATATGTTTCAAACTGTCTAAGCTTTAAAGACCATGATAGCCGAGTGTTTAAAGTCCTGATTAAGAAAGTGTTCCGTTATATATCTTTGGTATTGATGGTTTGGTCTTCTTTAAATATGTCAGGTTTCAAATTTTCCCTTTAGCGCGTCATTTACGTGTGAATGGGTTATAATCTAAGAAGCCGACTTTGACATTTGAGCACAGTTCAGGATTGTGAGACGTCTTTGATGTCGATTACGACCTCTATGTCGGGAGGCTGAAGAGTTTTTCATGAGTAGTCAAACTAATCATGAATTATTTTCCTATATGTTGTTGTTGTTTCTAATGCCACCTATCTGATGGTTTCAGATCGAAGCCCACGAAATTTCATCGTGGCAAGGGACGAGGTGTACGCCTGTCGTTAGCTTTTAGCTTTGAGCACCATGCAGGTAACAGTACGATTTGCCTCGGTTCATACACGATAGATAGCGACACTACCTATCTCCACCTCCAAAATTTAGGCATGAAACTGGAGGGGAGGGAAATATTCTTCAGCCCCTGCACCATTGGTTTCTGCTGCGGCTGATTTTACGAGCACCCACTGTTTTTATGATTCCGTGTGTACTTGGAGGGTATTTGGTGGAATCAGGCATCGAACACAGGCCTTCCGGTCTGGAGTCCGATGCTCTAATCACAAGGCTACCCACGGCCATTTTCTTACATAATTAGGGATTACTATTTATTAATGTCGTACTTTCATGTTACACGAAGGCTATTGGAGAGGAATTTTGAGCCACGATCTAAAGGGATTCGAACCCCAATTGAATAATAAAATTTATCAGCGCATCGGCACGGTGGGTCATGAGTAGCACAAAGACTGGAATCCGTGACTCGATTCAAATAAGGCAGAGCATGAGCACGTGACTACGACCACTCAGATATCGTAGAGTCTTCCTAATTCACAATAATGGTGTCTTGGTCACTTCAAATCCTTATCTCAATTCTTCCTAAATGTGTGTGTGAAGGGGTTGTTTTTTTATCTGTCTATTAGCTTTAATACATTTATTACGATTATGGTGCAATAATGAAATGTTAAGTTATTTTTCTGAACGGTAAATAAACTTAGTGACGATTTCTTCAAATAAATATGCATAGGGTTAAATTTTGAATAACTTTTATTAATTTATTATTTCAAATAGCTGAATCATGTTTATTAAAATGCGGTATATAAATTCATTGAAAGTATTATGAAATATTTATGTAGGAAAGGGATGCAAGTTTTCGTTTATTTCTTTTGATTCTTATTGTAAGAGATGACACCACTAATAAGGAACCACGTGAATCTTCGCTGCGCGATACGGTGAGGCCATGTGTTTATGCGGTGGCAGAAAAGAAACTGAGAGTGGCACCAAAGGTTGAACGAAAGCAGGTCAGATGAAATCGGTCTCTCCGTCGTTCTTGAGAAAGAAGGCGTATTTTCGGAATTGGTGTGCTATCTCGAATTATTTAAAACCCCTTGTAGATAGTAAAATGTTTTAGTTGTTTTTTTAATAAATTAGGTGATTTTAACTCTCCGTGATTATTTTAACATTAAAATTGAACCTTCCCCTAGACGCCGTCCCACATTTATATATAAAATAAATCTTTCAAAATCTTATCATCTTATGTATTCCTTAAAAATATGTCTTCCTTCAATATGCAATGGTTTTGTAATCGTAGATATTTTTTAAATGGCTAAGGGGAAAAAATTGACATTTTACCTATATTAACCTGTTGTATAAAAATGCTTTTAAAAAAAATTAAATTTACTCAAGTATTTCAATTAATTAATAGCTAATACACATGAGCTTAGAGTTATGAAATACAGAAACAATAATATCACACAAGTGGTGTCTTGTTTTAATTAATTGACGAAATTTTTTTTTAAAAATTCAATTATTTGTTTTTGACGGTGGAAGAAAAAACAATCATTTTTGTCAAATCTCTTTGATTGCTTTGGTAGTGTACAAACTTTGCACATATGTCGAAAGCTCAGGAATCATTTTAAATACGAAAAAACGATTCAAGGAATTTTTACCAATGCATTGCGACTTCTTTATTCAATCTCGAACGAACAACAACAACACAGAGAGAGGAAACAAAAAACAAAGTACACAAAAAGGGGGGGGGGTTGTTCCATTTCTCCGTACAAGAGGGGTGAGGTGAAAAGGGATGACGCAATGGTCCGTAGCATCCCGGCCCACGTTGAAATAACAAATTTCAACCATACATCAATATAGAAGTGGACTGTTACAAATTATCAATAAACACAATTTTTTACAATATACAAAGCTAAATAGTTCAAAATATGCACAAATATCAAAATAACAAATACAAATACAACAAATATCAAAAATAATAAGCTAGAAAAATATACAATTATACAGAGGATATTAAATTTGCTACAGGCAGAATTGCGATGCTATTGATAGACCTTTTCAAAATTTTATCTTTTATTTTTACTTTCACTACACGTACCAGGCCATCTGAACCAGGTATGACTTCCGTGATTCTGCCTAAGCACTATTTGCACCACGTAGGCATATTATCTTCTTTTAATAACACTAGAGTTCCTACATTAACATTGTTTTGTTTAGCTAACCATTTTGTTCTTTGCTGTAGGTTAGAAAGATAATCTCGATGCCATTTGACCCAAATAATTTGTACCATTTTTGTTAACCTTTCTCACTTATCCAATCTATTTATCTCTAAATCAATCAAACTAGGCTCAGGAATAGCATTTAAAGGTCTTCCAATTAAGAAATGGCCAGGTGTAAGGACTTCACAGTCATCCGGGTCATTAGACAATGGACAGATAGGGCGCGAGTTTAAAATTGCCTCTACTTGATTCATGACAGTACTAAATTCCTCAAATGTTAGCTTGGCATCTCCAACAACTCTTTTAAAATGATATTTAATGGATTTGACTCCCGCCTCCCAGAGCCCTCCAAAGTTAGGTGCTCTGGGAGGAGAAAAGTTCCAATTAATATTCTCTGATGAATAATATGTTGCCAACTCTTCATTTGGGTTACATACCATCTGGTACAAGCTTTTTAGCTCTCGTTGAGCCCCAACAAACGTTTTAGCATTGTCTGTGAAAAGTGTTTTGCTAATTCCACGTCGAGCAAAGAATCTTTTTAACGTGGCTATAAAGGTGCCAGTCGTTAAATCCGTAATAATTTCAAAATGAGTGGCTCGGTTAACAAAACAAACAAAAATGGTTACATATATTTTATGATAAACACCCTTTCGTCGCCCCTTATATTTAATATAGAAGGACCCTAGAAAGTCGATCCCACATCAATTAAAGACAAAACCCTGGTTTACGCGTTCACTTGGAAGTGAGCTTCTCAATTGCTCGCAAAGTTTAGGTTTAAATTTGAAGCAAGTAACACATTCGTGAGTAATTTTACGAGCTAGAGATCTGCCATTTAGAATCCAGAATTTCTGCCCAACAAAGGATAAAAGGGCCTGAGGGTCAACATGCAAGTTTCTTATGTGATAGTACAACATAACTAATTTGGAAAATTTATGAGTATGAGGTAGAACAATTGGAAATTTACAGCTAAATGACATATTGGAATTTACCAATCTTCCTCCAACTCTGAGAAGACCTCTTCCATCCAAGAAAACATTTAAAAATTTTAACTTGCTTGTTTTAGGAATTTCCTTACCTGCAGCCAAGCATTTAATTTCTTCATAAAAACTCTCCTGCTGTATTATTCTAATTAAAGCATCTGTAGCTCTTTCCAGTCCCTCATTTGTGAAATGACCAGACTGTTTAGAAGCAGGATACTTGCAATTGAAATAGAACATGAAATTATAATTCACAATCCGAACAAGTTTAGTAAAACTATTTGTAGTATTTAAACAATTATCAGGAATACAGATGGGCCTACATGGGTGATGAATGAGTATAAAATATTAGGGTTTTTAAGTTCTTCGAAAAAGTTGTCGTGTTTCTGCGAAACGACAGAGTCTGAGTTCAAAGTTTTGTCCTTCAAAAAGGAAGGACCTGTCCACCAAAGTTCGTCTTGAAGCTGCAACTTAGTTGCACCTCTTGAAATCAAATCAGCCGGGTTCTCCTTGGTTTTTACATGGTGCCAGGAAAAGGTTTGAGTCAATTATTGAATTAAAGAAACTCGGTTTGCCACAAAGACTTTTAGAAGGTGTGGTTGCATTTGGATCCAGTCCAAAACAACTTTCGAGTCCGAAAAAAGATGAACTTCATCAAATTCTAAATCAATAGTTTTAACAATCTTTGAGGTCAATTTCGACAACAATGTCGCAGAGAGAGCAAGCAGTTCGAGCCTAGATATTGACAAAGTTTTGAGTGGGGTGACGCGAGTTTTGCTGCAGAGTAATCTGATCTGAGTTTCATTGGCATTCTCAGATTTTACGTATAGGCATGCACCATAAGCTTGGGCTGATGCATCTGCAAATCCAATAAGTTGAACTGCAACAGAATCTTTCAGTAAACACCGAGGTATTTTAAAATCCTTCAATTGATGCAGCTCGGCCACGTATCTCTGGAAGTTTTCAATTTCTTGAAGAGGCAAGTTTTGATCCCAGTCAATTTTTAATAGCCAAGATGTCGGAGAACTTCCTTTCGAGACTTTTAATGCCTTTCGCCATGACGCATTCAAAGCAATGAAACCAACGAAAAGATTTCTTAAATATCTTCTAAATCGGCAAATCCACAGGTTCTGGCGATGTAATAATACTCCGCAAGGCGGATCATTTTATATGTACAAACTTTGCACTTATGTCGAAAGCTCAGGAATAATTTTAAATAAGAAAAAACGATTCAACGAATTTTTACCAATGCATTGCGACTTCTTTATTCAATCTCGAACGAACAACAACAACACAGAGAGAGGAAACAAAAAACAAAGTACACAAAAAGGGGGTTGTTCCATTTCTCCGTACAAGAAGGGTGAGGTGAAATGGGATGACGCGCAATGATCCGTAACAGGTAGTATGACTTAAATATGGAATAATCCTATTTGATGCTGCAAAATGGATCAAAGATGTCTTGACAACTCTGATTAGGAATGGCAAGATTAATGACCATGGCCTAAATAGGTTTCTAATTGATATATTTTATAATTTATCCCCTTCCACATTTCATTGCTTTGTCTTAACCAGACAAAAAGTTTTAAATCCTTAAAAAGGCGTCACTCAGATTTGTAGATATCAAAAGATTACATAAACTTAAAAGTTTTCGGAATATAGAAAAAAAATTTCAAAATGAAGCAATTTTTAAAAAGGAGCTATATTCAATGATATATGTACTGTATTAAATCTAAAATAATTTTAGAACATCACTATTTATTTTACTTATTATTGCATCTCCTTTACTTTGTATATTGTTACATAGTCATTACAAAGTAGTAATTTAAGACAAACCATGAAAATTTTACTTTTATAGTTAGGATAGCAATACAGAAGTAATACTATGCTAAATTGTGCTATGGAATCAACACTATAAGAATATTGTATAACTCTAATCTATTAAATTAAATAATTACTAATTTAATGTTGTTTATCACTACAAAGAAAAAAAAGTGTGTGTGCTTGTGACCACACGATAGAAGTGATAACTTCAAAGATTGTAATGTTTTTTCAGGGATTATTTAGGTGAATAAAAAAACAGGGGAATATTAGTATTGTCATGTAAAATTATTTATACATTATTATTATGTATGGGAGAGAAAACCTAGACACATTTGCTTGCATTCACTATTTAAAGAAAGATTCAATTATGTAAATAGTACTATCTCATGAAAATATTTCAGCATTTTCTTATACTTTTAAAGTTTTTCACTCTAAATCGCTTTTTTGAAAAGTAAAGAAAACTATCAGTTATATAATGTATCAGAAAGTTGTCTGATATATTACAACTGATTCTATTGCTGCACATGCTCCATAAGCCTCAAACTGGTCAATTCTGTCGTAGATTTATTACTATTAATTATTACTGGCATTTTGTGGTTTTAGCAATTTTTTCGTTGCATTTTTATACCTCCTTGAAATGGAAAAGTGCCTTTGTTAAAAATATATTTTCAAAACAGCAGAAAAATAAAAATTTTCAAAATTACGAAAATTTATAAATTTTTTAAAGAAGTTTCACAATATATTCCATCTCAGTATGACTTGGCAGCGTTGAGAAAGATATACAATATAGACCAATCTTCTTAAAAAATAATTGTAAATTTTTTTTCAGAATTTAAATCGAAGAAAATCCGTAGAAATTTGTAAAAAAATTTAGAACTTTGTAAAGATTGGAATTGTAATAAAATATTTCAAATTAATCGCATATTAAAAGCGCGTTTACTTTTTAAACAAAATTAATTAATAATCAATAGAGCAACGTCGTGAAATTCCAGTTTGGCTGAAAACCGTTTTTCGAGGCCAACATTTATCATTGTTGTAACAATAAAATTCTTATAACAATGACAAAACGAGCCAAATGTGCGTTAAAAACCCAAACGTAGGTTCACTCAAGTTCACTCTCCTGGAAAAATACGCCTAAAGAAGTTACTAATAAACAACTTATTTTTTAAACAGAATTAATACAGTCAATAGACCAACGTCATGAAATTCCAGTTTGCCTGAAAACTAATTTTCGACGCTAAATTTTGTCAATTTTGTAAGTCTTTTTTTGTTGAGAGACTTCACATTGTTACGGAAAATTCCGATCCATTCTTACGAGCGTTACAAATCCGAACGTAACAAAGCTTGGCTTCTTAAAGCGCATCATTCAAGTTCCCTCTCCAGCAAAATGCGCTTAAGGAAATTATATATATATCCCTTCAAAAAGTATTTAAGTAAAGCAAATGTTTCTTAATTGTCCCAAAAAGTGAATGTACAAAACAAATGCATAAAACTTATAATTCTTTAATAAATACTTAAGTAGTACTATATGTATACAAATAATTTAATAAAGAAAAATTAATCCACCAAAAAAAAGCAAAATATACACACAGTATATGAATAATTCACACAAAACAAAATATTTCGTAATATTTAATAAAACACTGATATCTTGATGATCAATGAATAATAACATATCTTTAATTAAGTAAATTTTGTTTTAGATAAAATATAAAATGGACCAGATTGTGTTAACATTCATTTTTATATACTATATAATATATAGAAATATAATATGTATTTATATAACAGCAACACATATGCGAGGAGTATAAAGGAAAATGAAGTTTTTAAAGTTCTCTGAATAAAAACTATGCTGTGCTGAAATGCCGATTTTGTCATCTGACAACGGTTCAGCATTGTGAGACGTCTATGCTGTGGAGTGAGACCTCTGTATCGGGGGAAAAAATCGAGCGATTTCCATGATCAAACAAATCAGCCAACAATTGTTTTCGTAATTAGGAATTACAGTTTATTAATGTCGTACTTTGATCATACACGAGGATTATTGGTAATAAATTTCGTAATTTGGAGACACGTTTAGGAGACAAATGAGCTTCGAACCACTATTGAATTATAAATTTCATCAGCTCATCAACACGGTTGGCCATCAGTATCACAAAGACTCGAATCCATGACTCGATTAAAATAATGTTCATCATGAGCGACTATGACCACTGAAATCTCGTATAGTCTGTCTCATTCACAATATTGGTCTTGGTCACTTCAAATCTCGCCTATGTCAATTCATCCTAATCGTGAAGGTTTTATTTTCAGTCTATTAGCTTTAATTCGTTTGCATTGCGGTACAACAATGAAATCTTAAAGTTATTTTTCTGAACTGTTAATAAATTCAGTATGTTGATTTCTTCAAATAAACAAGCTTACGGTGTTTCTTTTTTAAAATTTTGTTAATTTTTATTACTTTTTTATTTTAACTAGCTGAGTAATGTTTGTTTATTTAAATCCGCTATTATTTGATTTAAGTATTATGAACTATTAAAATATATATAAACTAAATATTTCGGTATCTTTTATTTTTATGTATTCCTTAAAAATATGCCTTCCTTTAATATGCAATGGTTTTGGAATCGTAGTTACTTTTTAAATCCAAGGGAAAAAATTAACATTTTACCAAACTCTTTGTCGAATCGATCCAAACTATTTACATGTTCTACAGAAATGCATCAGAACCAAATGAATTATTCAATGTTCTCCACTTTAATCAATAGTTAATACACATGCGTTTAGAGTTATGAAATACAGAGGTAATAATATTATCAAGGGGTATCTCTTTTATTTTTTTCTAATTGATCTGCTGCCTACGACGAGTTCAGCGTGTGCTACATAAGTAATCATTGCTTCCACAATTAGACTGTGATCCGGGTCTATAATGCTTGACGTGTTTTGCTATTTTATTCTCCAACATAACACGGCAAATCGTAAACATGATCTTACTTAAAAAGAGATCATAAGACTTTTATAAGAAATCACTGATCAATCCGATATATTTACCAACGATGAATTGAATCAAAATGGTGATTAGAATACATATATTTAATGCAAAAATTTCTGACGATCAAACGAAAATTTTTGAATCATTTAGGTAATTTGTTCATTGTTCGAGACATTTGATATACCTCTTTCAAAATTGTGTTCGTCTCTTACGAAATTTAAACACAGTCGAACGGTTTGTTATTTTCCGTGATTATTTCATATTAAGATAACATTTACATTTAAAGCAAAGATTAAAATATGGAAATAAACCATGATTGATACCTGATGTCTAAACATATTGCATTTATTCTGTTCAAATGAAAACTAGAAAACACCTTCTGGCTGTGCGTTTCGCATACACCACGGGAAAAAAGCTAATGTGTGCTTATTATAATGAATTAAAGATAACTACACCGGAATATTACATTTTATATTTTTTATTTGCAAAATATTCCCTTGGCATCGAATTATTGGAGAGGAGACTATTTGTTGTTGTAACTTTTAGAAAGAAATAAGTTATCCATGTGTTTTAAATTTCCTTCCTTACAAGAACCAAAGATCATATTATGGTTTCAAAAGTACAAAAACCTTGAGTCATATATGAAAAATAAGTAGGATACTTTTATATCCACTTTTAATTTTAACCAAAATAATTCCCGACAAAAGAAAAAAAAGGAAAAGAAATTACAGACATAAAATTTTGGTTTATAATTAAACTAAATTTGGAAAAGATGCGGCAGATAAAATAGCTGCCACTTGTGTATTCAAAGAAAAAACAAGAATGTCGCCTGTGTATTTATTTTTTAACAATATTGGTCTAGCTGCAAGTAATGCTTTTTTCTGTTTTTATGTATGTGTGTCAATTGATCCTACAACAAAAACAATTTCAAAAAATTGCCTGTTTTTCTAAGAACAAGGAAAGCATAAACATAAGTAGAATTGTTAGGGGAAAAAAGAACATTCCAGTTACAATAAGCAAGAAGTTATTAGTTGCAATAGATTAAATCTCAGATTACAGAACACCTGAATTTGTCAGATGTGCAGCTTAAAAAAAATTTTCCTGCTACGAACAAGTAACTCTTTATCGTAAATATTCTTATCATAGACAATAGTGTCAATAATAATGTACTTTCTGTGTGTAAATAAAAATTGTAGCAAAAGCTCTCAGTTTCATTTGTTTTTATGTGATAAAATCCTATATAAAATCAAGAGAGAAGTCTAAAGAAAAGGGTTAGAAAGAGAAAGAAAAAGGAAATGATAACAGAAGGAGCTGAAACGTATGTGCTAAAATAACAATTACTAATAATGAATAAAATAGACTGTTTAGAAAATAGTACTTCCCAGTCTTCTTTTATAAACTATCTCAATTACATCCATCAAGATCCGTGCATCCATAATGCATTTTCAATAGGTTAGGAATGTTGCTTAATAAAAGAGTTAGATGCTTATTAAAATAATGTTTTCAAAGAAAGTGTGTTATATATAAAAAATACGGGGGAAATTTCTTCAAGTGCTTTTGAGTTTTTATTTTCGTGTTCTAATATTATCTATACTGCCAACTGGTTCGATCAAAGATGTTTTTTTTTTTTTTTTTTTTTTACATTGTGATGCACGGTTTATAATGTTAAAATATTATATATATATTATCTATATTCCTTACTTCTTCAGGGGGTCGAAAGCCTATGGCGGGTCTTGACCTTCTCAAAAAGCCTTTTCCAGGCCAGCCTTTTTCCTGCTATTGTTCCCCAATTTTAATTCTCAAAACTAGAACATCTTTTTTATGACATCAATCGATCTTAGATTTGGTCTGTCTTTTCTCCGTGTGCCAATTGATTGGGCATTGCAGATTTTTTTAATGGTGCGGTCTTCGTACATTATGACAACATGGCCTGCCTATTTAATCAGTTGTATTTTGATGAAGTTAACGATGTCAGGGTCTTGACATGAGTGATAGAGCTCGAAACTTGATCTCCTCCGCCACTTGCCATTTTCCTGTGACTTCCTCCAAAAAATTATTTGCATTACATTTTTAAATTATTTCAGAGATAATCTTACCAAAAGTGCATTAAATATTTCATATGGAAGGTCTCGATATATGAAAAATATCATCTCTTTCGTGGAAGTATTTCGCTTTTTTTACTTAGAAATAATTTTTTCTGCACATAGTGCGCAAGCGGCCAAAAATAGTATTTTTCTTTTGTGAAGACTTAAAATGTTTGATATATATTTATTTTTCCATGAATTTTTCTTAATAGTTTGAAGTAAAGAATTATCCTGACAACCTCGAAATAGAAACCGCACTGTAAGATGATCAGCATACTTTTTACCGAATCCCATCTATACAATTTCGGCTTCTATCAAATATACTTAAAGATCCTAACCTCTCTGAATTGTGCAATTTTTTTAAGAAAACTGATCTTTGCCAATTAATATTGTATATCTTATTCTGTTACACAGCCTCCAAATGTTTATTTTCGACTTTATCTCGATGGCATGTAATTTTTAAAAAAAAACAGATTTTTTCATTATAAAACAAAATGTACTGATTTAATACATTCATTATAATAAATATCTATTTCTTCCTCGAACATCTATATACGTTTATTAATTAAATTTACATTTAAATTTTATCAAACTTTTTATGTGAATATTATTCTTAACTTTAAGTTGCATTTACACAATTGAAAAATAATTTACTATTTTAACATATTTCAGTTAAAATATAAATAAACAAGAAAGAGCGACATTAAAATTTCTCTCAGAAAAACATCTTTTTGAATCAAATGGTTGGAAAAAAATACATACTTACATCAACAAAAAATTATTTTAAATTCACAAAATGTAATTCTCCTAAAAATGTAGAAAATTAATTAAACTTCTAGAAAAATGCAACAAAAGATTCCTTCCAGAAAGGCAATAAAAATGATTTTTATTGGTGAAAATGAATACATTCACGCTATAAAAAAGCGTTAGGTAATCCACTACAGTATAAAGTTAAAGTAAAATAGGCGTGATCAACAATGACCACTGCCCACTATGATTACACATGAAAGCATTTGTGTCGAATATTAATTGACTCAAAATTATAATAACACTATTGATTATTTTACATACCTGCTTTTTCATTCGAAAATATAAAAATGATACATTTGACTAAGAGCTATGCAAGAAACAATTTTAAAGTATTCACAAAATCAATGTTTCTAATTTTTTTTAAAATTGCAAACCTTTGTAAAAATGTTGCATTTAAAAACAAATTATTGTAAACATCGAAAACCTAAGAGTTCTGGTTGTCATGTGCACGCAAATGGTTTTTCAAATTATGTCTGCGCGAGAGAAAGCTTTGTTGCATACTTCACAAACATGAGGCTTTTCCTTAGTATGAATACGCAAATGCCTTTTTAAACTACAACTTTGGGAGAAAGTGTTGTTACATATTTCACAAACATGAGACTTTTCCTTGGTATGTATAAGCAAATGCCTTTTTAAACTACTAATTTGTGAGAAGGTTTTGTTACATATTTCACAAACATGATTCTTTTCATTGGTATGAATAAGCAAATGGGAACTTTAAATGACTTTTTTGAGAGAAAGGTTTGTTACATATTTCACAAACATGTGGTTTTTCATTGGTATGAATACGTAAATGTTTTTTCAAATTACCACTCTGAGTAAAAGCTTTGTTGCATACTTCACAAACTTGAAGCTTTTCCATGGTATGAATAAGCAAATGGGAATTTAAATTACTCTTTTGTGAGAAAGCTTTGTTGCACATTTCACAAACATGTGGTTTTTCATTGGTATGAATACGTAAATGTTTTTTCAAATTACCACTCTGAGAAAAAGCTTTGTTGCATACTTCACAAACTTGAAGCTTTTCCATGGTATGAATAAGCAAATGGGAATTTAAATGACTCTTTTTTGAATGAAAGCCTTGTTGCACATTTCACAAACGTGAGGTTTTTCCTTGATATGAATACGTAAATGATTCGTCAAATTACCACTATGAGAGAAAGCTTTGTTGCATACTTCACAAACAGGAGGTTTTTCCTTAGTATGAATAAGCAAATGGGAACTTAAATTACCTTCTCGAGAGAAAGCTTTGCAGCAGATTCCACAAAAGTAAGTTACTTTTCCTTGTTATGAACGAGTAATAGTTGTTTTAAATCACTACTTCGTGAGAAAGCTTTGTTGGATATTTCACAAACATGATCCTTTACATTTGACTGAATAAGTAAATGCCTTTTTAAAGAGCTCAGATTGTAGAACGACTACATGCATATTTCGCAAACATGAGACATTTCGTTTAAATGAATTTTCAAATGTTTTAATTTATGAGCTCTGTACAGAGCCCTCTTGCCAAATTCTGAAGTGGAAGTCTTCTCATTCATTTATGAAAAAGTACATCCTAATTAATATCATACGCAGCATAGAGAATATTCGAGTTTGCACTCTTGTTCGATTTTACGTTTTATATTTATGTGGTTTGTATAATAATACAGTGTTTTTCTAGAGACCACACCGAAATTGGAATCGGAACATTTATCTGTGTTTAGAAGTGATGCCAAAAATAAAACAGAGCTATAAAATAACTTATTTTATTAAAACCTAGGTTTAGAACAACTTTTTTTCTTCCAGTTGGTTCAGAAATCAGTGACCTTTAAAATTGCATTCCCGAAAAATAAGTCGAAATATAAAATATGTGCAATGAATAGTTACTAGATTGTATTGAATTGGAATTCTAGATTAAGTTAATAAACAGCAATATGAAATAAAATTAAAAACCTCGTTATGGTTTCCGAGTTAACTTCTTGCAGGATAATTTAAAGGGATTCTAGACCTTGATGTACTGCAGGAAGCAATAAGTACACAAAAATTTAGTAGTACTACCTAAAGGCGAACTTTAAACATTCGAAGCTTGCTTTAAATTTGTGTCACTGAAAAATAGCAACAGCATTGGCCAAATAATCTGAAAGATCAATGATTATCATACTGCGGTGGATATAAGAAAACTCGTTACTGTTTTAACTTCAAATGGATAAATAAAACTTTTATAAGCCTTTAAGATATCAAAGATTCTGTAAGAATGTTCATTTATTAAGCTTTCCTTTTCAGAGTGCAAGTTGCTTAAACGTAATGGATGTGTTGGACCTTTACGTAACACATATCTTCCCAGTAATAAATAAAAAAGTAATGATAACTTTTTTATTCTGAATTTGTAATAAATTTTCTGTTTTCTGAAAAGCGTGTCCTCATAATTGTTATATCCTTTAGGATAGATTGCTGTTTTAAAAGGAGAAATTTGATGCATTCCTTAAAATATTTTAAGTTTCCCGAGTTTATACCATTTGTATGAATTTCGACTTAAAACTTTCTTCTTCCTCTTAAATTCTTATTTCCCATTTTTCTTTAAATAATTTTGAGGCCTTGGTAGTATGGTGGTCAATTTCACGGACTCGTAGCTTTCATGGCATGAGTTCGAGCCTAGTGCTGCTGAAGGCCCACCGAGCGGAGGAGTCCATTGCACTTTAAATCTGTTGAGGCTCAAAGTCCTCCTTTTGGTGTGGCATGAAATTTATTTAAAGAGAGAGAGGGAGGTGCCAGCTCAGGTGTCTCCTCGACACTTGACCTTGGTTCAAAATTACAAGGTCTTGCATGAAAACTCTCGTGCAGCTGAGTAGCGTGACTTTATTATTTACTCACTCACAAGGGCACTAATAGGGTTAGACATGGTTGCCGAATGTTCCTGGTTGCGAAATTGGGACAGGAATATTCGAATCTTGGGTTCGCGTTCTGGTGCCAAGGAGGGCTCACCTTTTAGAGAGGTGAATGTAAGAGTGTTTATTAAGGTCGCACTGTGATGGATAGGATCCAATGATTAGAAAATTTAGATGGGGGATCTTGCATTGAAGTTCCCCGTTAAGAGATAATTATTGTTAAGATGCATCTGTAGGAGTCAATTAACCAATAGTGCTATTAAAATTATCATTAGGGGGAAATAATCTTTAACTAAAATAATGAACCAATTGTTAAAATTCATGCACACAGTGATCGTGAAATTAGATTTATTATGGGAGAAGTAAGAAATTTGCTTATTTAAATAAATAATTTTGCAGTTTGGGAATTTAGAAAAAAAATTTTCGACTTACATGGGGCATTGATATCTAAAATTTGAATACTGATCTTGAATTAATAGAGAATCCTACCTGAGCTCTTAAGCAACCCCAAGGGCTTGAAGATGAGCGGTACGAAAATAATTAGAATTTATTTGCTAGATTTTGATTAAACATAATTAGTTTCAGACATGCAGGTCTTCAAGTGAAGCAAAGTAAATAATCTTAACAAATTAATAGGCAATATGCAGTTCAATAATTAAACATGAAATGAAGTTAAATAAGTAATTTAAATATGCTGCTAAGTAAATTAAATAGATCATATAAATAACATAGCAAGGCATGAGAAACTAAGAGACAAAAAGTACACGAAAGATGATTACAGTCCGTAATCGGTGCGATCCATGGAACGTTTTTTAATTGGAGTAATACTGGGCAGTTTTTTATCATGCATCCGTGATTTTCTGAAAGCCTAGATCTAAATCTGGCATTCTGAGTTGTGCAGTTTATACAACGAGGAGCTCAGGAAGTTCGATCATGGTTATTTGTGGAGCCGCATCTGAAGCAACCTTGTTTATTGGAGCAATGGTTCTTGGTGAAGCCCAAGGTGCCACAAGTAGAACAATACATCACATATTTATATATGTCGATTCGAACTCTTTTAAAATTCAGGTATAGTTAGCCGTGATTTTTCATGATAGGGTAGAGATCGGGAATTACGGATATAACCAAATTAGGAGAAGATTTAGATTTTATACAGAAACTGATCTCGAGTCTGCAATCCTCGAAAATATCATTTTTTCATAATAATGCTTCGTTAATAGAGATTTTGTTGTATGACGAATTAACACCAAATAATATGAACTGTGGCTTACGTCGAATTGGTTTGGTTAGAGAAGACTGTGAAGTAAGTATTATTGATAAGTTCTTTGGTCACTTTTTCTACTTCTTCGTCGGTGGTCAAGAAGATTTCAATTCTACCATTGTTGATATTTTTAATTTGTGTTATTCTAAAGAGTAAACGTTTGCTCAACAAAAAGGAAGTTATTTTGTCTCGAGTGGTGGAAGAATCAGCATTAGGTCCCAGAAGTCTGACCAGGACACTCGGAGGTGGAGGAATGCATGAGTTATTGGTGACGGAACGCGTATTTTTGTAGCAAAGTCAAGTTACAAGAACGATGCATTTGCTGGCACCCCCATTATACTAATTTCTACATCACTCCAAAGTGAGGAGGACTTTGAGAAACAACAGATTTATCGTGAATCAGACGTTCGATACGATTGGATTTGATTGGCCCTTGAGCTGGAACTCGTGCAGTTCGGGGACGAGTTCGTGAGGGAGGAAGTGAACATTAACAATGTATTATTCAGCTACTCGAGGGTTTTTTGTTGAACGATGATTTCTGATGATCAAACAAGAATTTAAGAATTAGTAAGATAATTTGTTCAGTGTTTTCGAAATATTTAATATCCAACTTTCAAAGATGTGTTCACTAGTTTCTTACGAAACTCTAACCACAGATGGTCAGTTTGTTATATTCCGTGATAATTTCCTATTTAGACAGTATTTACAATCAAATCAAACGTTGAAATACGGAATAAGACCGCGATTAACATCTGATGTCAAAACAGCTTGTGTTTATTCTGTTCAAATGCGGACTGGAAAGCCTTTTGGTTGTGAGTGTGACATACACCGATTGATAAAACCTAGTCTTAGCTTATTGATTTTAGATTGCTACACTGATATATATTACAGTTTATATTTTTTTTATTCTCAAAGTATTTCATTGCCATAAAAAAACAAGACAGTCGCAAACGTATTTATTTCATACTCTTAAATGAATTAATTTTAGACTCTAGCTACAGTTATTGCTTTTGTATTTTATGCTTGAAAGTACAATAAAAAGAAAATTTCCAGAAAGTGTCGATTTCTCAAAGAACATTTAAAGCAGAATCATAAAGTTTATGGAGGGTTTTTATTTTATAACATTATTGATCTAGATCTCGAATTAATAAGCTTTTTTCTCTTTTTATGCAAGACAGTCAATCCTACAGCAAACGTGATTTGCAAAAAGTGTATGTATTTTTTTAAGTACACGGAAAGCAGAATCATAAAATTGTCAGATAGACAAAGAACATTCTAGTTATAATAAGCAAGAAGTTATTATTTGTAAAAGATTAAACCTCAGATTTCAGAACAACTGAATGAGAAAGATGTGTAATTTGGCAAATTTTTTTCTCTAAGAACGAGTATTTATTCGTCATAGACAATATTATCAATAACAATGCAAAAATAAAAACTCTCACCAAAACTTTTATGAATAATTACAATTGTTTTCATATTTTCAAAATCTTATTCATAGACGCACATCTGTAATAGTGTTTAGGGAAGCCGACTGCTGGGCCGTAGGGACTTGGTTCGAATCTCGAAGAAGGTACGGATATTTGTAAATATTCTATGCTTTCGCGGTAGGACCCTAAATAGCCGCCGAGCCACAAGTCCTCCCGTGAGTTTGGAGAAAGGTAATGAAGGTGCGAGGCCTCTGAAAATTCCTTGAGTGTTCTCCTTTAAAATTGGGGAAGAAACGAACCAAATCACGCTGTCACCTGTATGGTGCTCAAAGCCGCAGATAACGACAAGCGCAAATCTTGCAACTTGCCACGATGAATTTCGTGAGCCTTCGTCTGATATCACTGTCTATCAGGTGGGGTAAGTAACGACCACAACAAAAATCTTATATGGAATCCAGAGAGGCAAGTCTAAAGGAAACAGTTAGAAAGAGAAAGAAAAGAGAAATGACAGTATGAAAGGGCTAAAACGTATTTGTTAAAATAACAATTACTAATAGAATATAAAATGGGTTTTTTAGAAAACAGTATTTCTTAGTCTTTTGTGAACTATTTCCATTACGAAACAAAGCTATAAAGATAAATCGTGAAGCATTTTCAAATGGTTAGAATTGTTAATAAATAAGAGTTAGATTAAAATAATGTTTTCAGAGAGTATATTATATAATATATATATATAATACAGGGGTGAAACATCTTCAAGTGTTTTTGAACTGTCATCTTTGAGTTATAAATTTTTTTTCATTACATTTTTATGTTATCTCAGATAATCCCTCCATAAGTGCTTTAAATATTTCATATAATAGGTATGGGTATGAAAAATTTTGAATAATATCTCACTAAAAGAAATATTCGATATTTTTAAGTTGAAAATAAATTTTTCTACACCTACTAATCATAATTGTGCATCAAAACCATTAAAAAATAACAAAATTATTCATATTCTGCAACAAAAAAATTCTTTTAATAGAAATTTGAAGTGATTTAAATCAGATGAACAATTTAAAATGTTGTAATTAAATGTGAAAAGATCATTCTTTTGCTCTGATTGAATTTATTTATTAAAAAAATTAATATTTATTTGCATTTAAATATTATAATATACTTTAAAAGAGCAAATAAATGTTAAATATTTAACAAATAAACGAAAAACTTAATTGTTTGCTTAAGTTAAATACTCATTTGGGAATACAATCTCATCACGAATTTATTATCAATATTCTGTTATAAA
>BMAO01032026.1:0-40415 GCA_019973975.1 Trichonephila clavata | reverse complement strand
TTTTAGGTGACATGTCTGTTAAAAGCATATTGAAAACTTCTATGTGCGTAAAAGTTTTGTGTTTTTTGCTAGTGATCTATTTAATTGCTGTTGGAGTTTCTAACACAGCAGATTTTTTTCTTGTAACTTAAGAGCAGAGTTCTTTGTTAGAAAGAAAACTTCTTGAAGAGTGATGTGAATTTCAAACTTGTTTGTAATAGTTAGTAGTAAATGGATTACCAATACTTCTTGCAGTTAAGGATTTTTTTTCATTTAAACTATTATTTTAAATCTCTGATTATAATGAATTTACTTTAATTAACGACGTAGTAAATTGTTAAAAATACTTTACTATACAGATAATAGGGATACATTTCTTAAATTAAGATAAATCTAAATTCAAATACTTTGGCATAGTATGTTAAGCAGCTTAAAGATACAACTTTAGTTCATGTTAAGTAATAAAAATTTCCTTTAAAGGATAACAGTGGAATTTGAAAATAAATAATTTACTTCTTCTTAAGTGCATCTGAGTCTGTTAAACACACATAATAAAAATAATAAGATATACATAAATTATGTAAACTACAAGAAAAAATATTGTTTGAAAAGAATGCAGAGTGTGTATTGTAATAGATTGATATTGCCGTCACACATGAACATTGATGTATTTTGTTTTACGTCAGTAATTAGTACAAATACCTACGTAATTTAGTTAACGCCATATTCCCGTCACACACATACACATAAAATGTTTTCAGATGAAATGGTGTAAAATATTAACTTTCTACCACACATTTTTAACCACAAAGTTTTCCGCTGCACAACAGGCAGCTCATCAAATTTCTAGAGTTAAATCTCTGAGTTCTATGCTAGTATTTCAAAAATACTTCATATGGCCTTTGATACACTCTTTTAACATTGCGTTATATTACTTTTAATGATAGATTAGGGCATTATAATATAATTTTTTAATGAACATAACTTTTAACTTTGGCATTTAAAAGCACTTCTTTATAGTTCTGTAAAATCTCATTTGTTGTTTTCTAAATTAAGGCAAAAGTTATTACATGAATTTTATAATAAATTGTTTCTTTCGTAAATGCTTTTAATGCCATTTTTGATACTTCAGACATGAAAAAAAAGTATCACATTAATGTAGTTCTTAGAGAAGGAAAGGTGCTCCTGATGACAATCGATTAAAGCCATTTGAGAATAAAAAGGAGCCTTAAGATTGGCTATCGCAGAAAAAGAAAAGGCATTCAATTCAAATACATTGTTTTGGGAAACAAACAAAATAAAATAAATAATAAAAGTGCCATTTAATGGATGTGATTTTTTTCCAAGAATAAAGTTAAGTGTACATTTTTCCTCCGGTTCTTTTAAGAAAGATAAGCATCCTTCTTGAAACTATAAAAATAAGTTTCATAGACACAGAACCCTTTACTTTCGAAAACAAAATGTCTTTGAACTCTTTTGAACGAGAGATAGAATACAACGAGAAATAGAATATTAATTTTGTTAAGAAAATCATGTTAACACTCGGGAAAATTAACTATAGTGAAATATACTATACAACATTGTTTATTAAATATAATTTATATATATATTTTTTGTATTTTCAAAGTTTTATATTTGTGCAGAATTGCTTAAATTATGCTTTTTAATATTTCTTACAAGTAAGAAATACTGAAAATATCATATAGATATAATATTAATATTCATGTATATACAATTTGCTTTGTATTAAAAATATTCTACATTAATGTGTGATACAGAGTTTCAAAAACCATATTTATGTTCATAGTACTTAAATTTTTAAAATTACTCTGAATTTTTACTGGTAAAACCTCATACATATTAGTTAAAGAAGTATACATCAAATATGTCATTTTTGCATGCACTAAAATCTTGATTTTTTGGATTAAAATATCACAACTTAGTCTTTATAATTTTCTACTTTAAGAACGTAGTTTATTACATTTAATTTCAACAAAATTAAAGCATTATTTTGTCTTTTAAATTAACAATTACTTTATAATTAGGTGTGCAATAAAAGAATATTTGAGTGGGAAAATATTATATTAAAAATTTTAGAAAAGTTAAGCTTTAAAACAAAAAAAAAATAAGTGCTTTGTGCTATGAACTTTTATTTTATTTGAATTTCTTATGCAAACTTAAGATAAAATAATTTCAAAACATAAGAAATGATTTCTATTGAGTTTAAAAATATTATTCTATAAGCAGGAAAAAAGATCAAAAAGATTTCAATGTCAGATTCTATAATATACGTAAGAATAATATAATAATATGCATTGTACGTATTGAATTTTATAGACATATAAATGAAGAAATAAATCATATATTCATTATGAACTAATAAATAAAAATGCATTCACTCTTTAGTAAAAAAATGTATTTTATGTTCCCTTAATGTAATAATGTGTATAACTGGAATGTTTTCCAAAATGTTTCTTTTTCTTGTCATCTAGGCTTATTTAATCACAGTGTAATAACTTTTCATCTTTTGGGCTTACACCATCATGAATTTCCTTTTTAGAATTCACTGAAATACTAATCTGACATTATATGCAAATGTTTTTGTGTTACTTTCACCATGATACTAAATCTAATTTTTTTTTATATTAAGGTGTACGAGCTCTTTTGTATTTTTTCATCAATATTTATGAATAATTTTTTGACATGTTGATGACAGTTCCTTAATAATAAAATTTATGTATTTCAGGTGGGGACACTTTTATTAGAAGGGAAATCTTAAATGCTTTGTAAGGATAATTATAATTAATGCATTGTTATTATTATAGCTCGCCGAACTGTGACAAACGTTCGTTTGTTAAGTTAATTATTTAAAATATTTTATTTTGCCTTTTAATGCTTTTAATGCTTATATTCTTTGTTTTGTACAGACAGTATAAGTAACATTATATTATGCTAGGATATTTGTTTATTAAAGAAAGAACTTGTACGTTCAGTATGATTATACAATCTATAAGATGATTGAAATAGATAGTTGTAATTAATCAAATTTTATTTTCATATCACACTGACTATGTAGATATTTTTTTTTTTGCTTTATAAATTATACGAAAGTGAGAAATCATAAGTTGAATTTGATGATATAAATCTTAAAAGTTCTACAAAAGCGATGCTATACGATTTTGGTACACTATGTAAATTATAAAGATATAGATTTATATATTTTAAGATGTTTTTGTAACTACTCAGACAAGTCTGAATCATTACTCTATCAACAAAGCATTCATTTGCCACAAACTCTGTGACAACTGCTCATTAACAAGAACTGTTACCTATGGAGATAATGTACTATTTTTGTTGTCATATTGAAGATGAAGTATTGTATAATTTCAGTTTGTTCAAAAATAGATGATTATATGCTTTAACCTTTTTTTAAAGTTATATAGAAACATTGATTCCTGTCGATCAAACCTCAATAACAAATAAAATTTGAGTGGATTTTTTTCAATTTCTAGTAGTTACTAAAACACTTCTTGTCTAGTGACGACAGTTCAGCTACTGAACACAGACCTGGTTCTAAGTGCTTAAGTAGCTCATTCTGCAGTGGTTACCTTACAGAATGAAATTAGATGTTTCTGTTTAAATTTAACGAAATCTTAATGCCATAAGTGTTCCCTTTAGTGAGTACAAATATCCATATATCAATCGAAATGCCACTCGAAACGTACAAGCTCAGAATAAGGTATCGTTTTACAGGCATCCAGCTGTGTTACATAAAATGAAAACAAACTCTCATATAAAATATTTTCTAGATATTATGTAGCAGAGATATTAACTTTTATTTTTCAAAACTTCAGTAATTTACAAATTTTATTAAAATTACTTCACTAAAATTGAAAATTTTTAAACAGAAAATAAAATTTTGTATTTCTTAGACCTACTCAGATTTTAAGCAGAATTGGAAAATATTTTCCTTCCATTACTTAGCAGTTTCTAGTAAATATTATTTAATTGTTTTCTGTTATTATTATTATTATTATTATTATACGGACTTTTTTATAATGTAAAATGAATATAAATCATTGATAAAAAATATATCAACATATTTAATCATCAAAAACTCTCAAAACATTTATTCTTTAAGCAAACATCAATATATAATCATTTCATTTTAAAGATGCAGGTATAAAATTATTTTATTATTTTTATCCTGATTGCATTTTATAATTTAAATAAATTTGATATAAGAAATATTGTTTTTCTAACTAAATATTAGTACAATTTATTTAATTTAGTTTTTATGAATAATACGGACACACACACATATACATACAGATAATGGATAAAGAAAGCAGTTTAACGTTACAATATTTATCCTTTACTTATTGCATCATTTGAATGCATTTTATAATTCCTTTATACCCATTAAATATATTTTTAAATGTACCCTAATAATTTTCAATTCAATTTTAATGTTTTGTTCCCCTATATATGCTGTTTAACTTGCTGCCATGACAACCTAATGCAGTTTGTTGATAATTATGTGACAATGATTTTATGCTCCATATGCCCTTATAATGCACAATATAATATTTAGTTGCCATGCGTGTAGACACTTGTTTAACATTCACAAATGACCAATATGATGTAACATTCATATTAAGTTCAAAATGTAGCACAAATCAGTAATGGAATTAAAGACTATGTCTGTATATTCTCTGTAAAATTACTTTTATTCATTTTAAAGATATTACAACAAATTCACATTTGCCTTGTCACAAATTTTGTTTAAATTAATATTTCATCATGAAAAAAATATAATTTATTTTGATTCAGCTTCCACAGTTTAAATTTAGCTAAACATGGATTTGAAGGTATAATACAGATGAGTGTGTTCAAGAAATTTTACATAAGAACTTTTGATTGGACGTAAGTTTAGAACAAACTTTTGAAGCAAATTTACATATTCTATTATGTGAAGATAATATTAAGAAAGACAATGATTTAACGTAAAGAAAACAACTTTAGTCATGTATTCGTAAGTGGATTAAGTGGATGAATATAGATATATAAAACAACGGATGCAAAATATTAGTTGAAAAAGTTAGCATATACTATATTTTTTAAGACTTCAGTTATAAACAAAAAGTAAAACTATTGCAAAATTAAAAATTGTATTTAAAAAAACGAAAATTTTATTGATATAAATTTAAATTATCCAACAATGCGTTCCTACATTTTTTACCTTTTCTAGAGATCATCTTCGTAATAAATATAGATATTCGTCAAAAAGAGAAGTAAACTTATTATAATCTTATCATTCTTATCATTTTCTAATCATTTTCTTTTTTTACTGAAATAAATTTAGTACACGGTCCCTTCTAACTAAATTTAGAATTTATGTATAACGTTTCAGGTATTACATTAAAAAACAAATATATCAACACATTTTTACTTTCAGTGCATGATATTTATGTATTTCTCTGCTCTCGTTTTTCATCGTTGTTCAGAGACAAAGAAATCATTAATTTCAATTCCTTTATAGGGTAAATTTAACATGAAATTCTTGTTTACATAAACTTTTCTTACATGTTTCATGTGTTTATTCATCTTCAGTTTATTCTTTAGTTGCAAGGTCTCGTCTTAGATAAAATTGTTAAGTAAAGTTGAATGAGTACTTTACGGAATAAATGAACTCATAAGATCTTCCGTTGATTATTCAATATAATTATTGATTATAATATTAATAAAAGCTTGTTCAGCGGTTTATCATGAATAGTTGTGCAGCTAAACTGAGTGCAAAATTTTGAGTACTAAATTTGAATTTCATATTGAGAGTGAGTTTTAGAGTGAGATTTAAACTTTGCTCTCTATATAGCTGCACTAGCGGTACAAATTTCATTCGAGTCTGGTTTGGATTTAATAATAAAATAGTTTATGACAGCTATGGTTTCTTTACTATGACAGTTACAGAGCTGATTAATAGTCATATTATGCTAGCAATACAGAAATATTGATATTTCGTTGGAAGGTAAATGTGCTGTGTACATAAAAGTGAATTTATTCACAAGTCTAACAATATATACCCGATTTCTGTGTGACTGATGATATATTAACACAAATTACATGAACTAATGAATTAGTTTTGTGTGTTTTCATAGGTTAATATTAATTATGCACTACATACTATATAGATAGATAGATGCATAGATATAATGATAGGTAGATATTTAGATAGATAGTGAAAACGTCAGATTTCGGTAAATTATACATTTATTATGGGTTATTATCTACAAAGGATGGTTAAAGTTAGTAAAAAGTAGTGAAAGCATAATCAAAAATACTAAAGCTATGTCTCGTCGTTCCTCGCCTCACTTTTCAAGTTTGCTGCTATATCATCTTATTTCCTGTCATTTCCCGTTCTATCATTCTATTTGTTTATAATTCCCGGGTTGTTCTCGAACATCTTCGTCAGCTAAGTCGCGCTCTCATGGTGTTACGTTAGTGTGGAATATACGGAGGGTGGATAATCTACTGATAGATGCCATCATGCGTCTAATCTCTTTTATATATAATCATTATAATACATATTTAACGAAACAGTTTTAATGTATTGATGTGCAAAAATTATATGAATAACTTATGCTTTAAAAAATTATTTACTTTCAAACATTTTATTCAGGGTATTATTTACCACATTATGCTTTTCCTCCATTTTTTTCTTTAGCATGTATATTTACTTTGATATGTAGGTAAGGGTGATATGTGATTTATCATGTAATAAAAACCACACAATAGGTTCAAATATTTCTTCTTATGAAATACAGTTATGAAAAAAAAATTTCGTTTTTTTTTTTTACTTAACATTATTTCGTTTTCACATTGTAAATTAGTTAAAGTGCCATTCATTTGTTTTGAAGTTTGTCCTCTTTTTTTTTTTTGCATTTTTACCTGTATTTTTTCTTATTTGCCTGCCTAATTACAAAAACAATTGTGCAGGTTTTATTAAACTGGTTTAAACTCACTTATTCAGTCGTAAGTCCGATGTTTTACTTGGAGTCGCTAGGCTCCATTTAATTTTTTTTTAACGTACTTCAACGTTCATTCTCATATTTGTTTTTGTGCTTTGTTGATTTTTGTGTTTTATTTATTTCCCCGTATACTTAATCATATTTCATTTTTTCCTATATATTTATTATCATAATAATAAAAATCATAAGAACTGATGGCCAGATTAAATATCCTACATAAATGAGGAAGAAGAAAAAATTGTGTGCTTGTTTATAACTACACGATAGAAGAGAAAACTTCTGATTTATACTGGGTAAGAGTATCCAATAGTTTGGATGTACTATGTTTTCTTATACAACATTTTTGCTTGAGGATGTTCTGTAGCTCATTGTCTACAGTCTATCGGGGGATTTGTTTGTTTTATCCATTTTCTGTAAATGGCAATGTTTAATTAATTATGCCTTCTTCTAAAAATTTATACACGAGTTTATATTAATCTTCTTGTTTAAAAATATTTATATATAAATTATTTATGTAGTTTTTATTTACATAGTACACATGTCCATACGGTTCTTTGAAAAACGTTCACGATAACTCGTCAAGCTTGCAACCTGATCTACCATGTGTCGTGCACACTGATTCGGCAACCATGTGCTTCATTTCATACAATCTTGCTAATACCGTTATGATAATACGTAAGTACTGTTGATATAACTTATATAACACCGTGCAAGCTATGTAAGGCTAGGAAAACTAAAGCTTTTTGAGTCGTTTACTTTTCTTAAAATTCTCCAGCAAACTCAAGGAGAGAGTTCGTAATCTTTCACAATTAATACTTTTATTTTTGTGTAATCTTTTAGTTGTCGTCATCAATATTAACCGAAATATTAGCAACTTTCTCAAACTAAAAGGCTTCATTAAAATTTCGTATTTAAATTATTTGGGCGCATTTTTGTGCTTAAATTCTTTTTCTGCTGAATAAAAAAATCGACCCCACGTCTCTTTTCTTCTTGGCACAGTGTGTATCTTTGTCTGAACAGTTTTAAGGAGTTTATCCAATAAAAAAAAATACTTTCAGCCACATAATAATGTAAATTTACGCATTAAATTTATTGTGTGTGTGTTGCAAGCGTATCCCAAGCAACTCGTCTTCCTTTTTACGTTGCAAAACTATGATCATAGAAAGCTCAAAACAAATTCCTTATATTTTATAGATTCTGAAGATTATAAAATAATTTAAATTTGTACAACTATTTAAAACCATTCGTGCACTGTTTAACCAGTTTTTTTCTAATACATCTAGCAATTCAACAACGACATTTTGCATTAATTTAAACATTGTTGATCATAAATAATGTTTGATGGAAAAATCAAACTCATCTGTATTAGATAATCAATTAAGGCACCAGGTTCTGAACGAAGTGTGGCAACTTGATATAACAAACTTTCAAATATTATTTTAATAAATACAATAATCAATCTTGCCATTTTCTACATAAGAATACATTTTTCTTTCAATTATTTTCGTTTGCTCTAACTTTCTCCCATTCACTCACTGACGTTGAATAGAATTCAGCTGAATGGCAGTAATATTTAAATAAATCAAATAAAATTTCTCGGAAAAAAGTGTGCATGAAATCTTTACTTAAAAAAACACGCGCGCCTTAAGTTTTTCAATTCAAAACTAAGTACGAATCGCCGTTGTGAGCACAATTTCCGACTCATGCCGAGAAAAACCGAACAGCATAAGAATAGGACGAACCTATTTTTGAAAATGTTGAAATTATAATGCTAATACCATTGCATTAAAATTTACTGTAACTGTACATTTCAAAGTTTTGCATCGATTTTTTTTCACTTACCAGTTCTTACAAAGCCATGCTATTAATCCCTGTCAAAATTCGAGAAAAAACTTTTCTGTTTAGTTGATTTTAACGCAGTTTGTTTCGGAGGACTTCGAGAAAGTAATGTTTCCTAGATTTGACTTTGCATAAAAAGAATTATATGAAACTCTGTCCCAGGCACGTTTTTCAAAAATGGCTCTTATTTAGTTAAGGTTCCAAAACAGTACAAGACTTGTTCTTTCATATTCATAACAATCATTAGATAACTTGTTTTTTTTATTTGAATAACATCTTCATTTTAAAAACATCTATGTTGATACCCCACCTCCTTAAAATCATATCACTAGATACTATGACCCCTCATTCCACAATTTTACAATGGATTTTCATCAACGTGATCTCGTATTGGTGTGCTATTAATCACAGTGCCAAATTTAGGAAATAATTTTTCTGGTTTAGATAAAAATTAATGTCAGTTTGAGAAAATGATGTCAACTAAATTTGACGCGCTGTAGAAATAAAAATATTGCATAATGCTCTAAGCAAGTTATTTCAAAAATCACCCACTGAGTGACGATTCCACAGTGGTACAACACTTGCTTCTTTTCTTACTATAAAAATCATTGTTTTTTTGCATCTCTTTTTGTTTGGATTGAATTGTATCTTTCTGTTATTCAAATTGTATTTTCGTTATTATTCATTTTATATTATTATTATTCAAAATGGATTGTTATTATTAATGTGCTGAGTGTATGTTCATTTATGTACGATACTTAATCTGTATTCAATTATTCTTATTATTTGCAATATGTATTTCATATGTATTTTCTATGTAATAGTAAGTTTTACTGCTATGCCTTTTACCAACGCCATCTACTGTATTTATCTTTTGCGCGATGGCAACAAGTTGTTTGTGTAATATGATATGTGTGGAATGCTCAGTTCCTGTACTCTACCTCGCTAAGACAGGTTTTCACCGCAGAAAGCTGCTGGCATTTGTCTATATATTTTAAACGCAAAATTAAAGGTGTTAAGTTTTTACAACCAAGAGGTACATATTTATTAATCCCGTGTGGCGGACACTTTTTATAAAATCAAATCCTTTAAAGAAAGGGAGTCCACAATAATTCTTTCCGTAATAACTACATGACAAACATTCTAACATTGCATACTAACATCGTATGATTGTAGATATGTTATACGGACACTCATAATTTATTCATCGTTCAAAATAAAACTTTCTGATTTTTAAATCCTTTCCAAATGATTGTATGATGAAGTTGATTTTAAGAGTTTACAGCTCCTTTCTTTTTTTTAAAATTATTAATAATCATTCTATATTTATTTTGTAATAAATGCCGTTGCATTTCTGCGTTTATCAATTTTATGAATTAGATTTTTACTGCGTAGCATAAAAAATTAATAAAACATTTCTTAATATTCCAATAACAATAAAACTAAATGAACAGCTTTCAGATATATATATATATATATATATATAATCACATTTATTTGTTTTGACTATGCAAATAAGTAAAACAAGCAAAGTCAAAAGTCTAGATAAATAAAGGACTTAGGAAAGAAAAGAAGCGAAATGACAGAAGGTAATAAAATTTAATTTTGTACTAAAACGAAATTTTATTTATTACGAGTAATTATCAAAAGTTTTATGTATGCAAAATAGAAGACAGTATTTTTTTCGTAATTCAATTGCAAAACTCTGCAATGTAATATTTTCAAAGAAAATATTTCCTTCTATGCGTATAAATTTCTTACACACTATGAAAAATTGCTCATGTTTATGAATTTCTTAATCTTTTTATTATAACATGATGCCAGATTTTGTTACATATATTTTTAAGATCTTTGAAAGGTATAGAAATAAAAAAATATAGAATTATGATATACAAAGCTTTTGAAGGAAAAAAAGCAATTTATATTTTACCTACCTTTCTTTTTCTTATAAAATCTAAATATTTGTCGAGTACAAATATTGAAACACGGGAATGTGATTATTCATTTTAAATATAAGATGTAGTTAGACAAAAGAAAAAATTTGCAAAAATGATAAACGCTCAGAAAATCAAATTGAAAACTCAGAAAAAACACCATAAAATTAACTATCTGTTTGTATTTATTCAAAACGTATGGTATGTTTTATACCTTGAAGGGGGAAGTAAAAGTGTTAAATTATTCACATAGAAACATTCATTTGCATAATTTGGTTAAGATGAACAAAGTCCCAATGCTTAAATCCTAGGTTGACACATATTTGTTATATTAGTATTTTTTTAAGCTGCCTTCAATGTGCTTTCAAAGCAATTCAAATTATCTTAAGGGAAAAACAACTTAGGTAATCTTTACATATTTGAAAGAAGTAGGTACGTAAAAAATAGTGAATCTAGTTTTTTTTCCCCTCAACTTCATAAAAATATTAATACGATGTTCTCTCTCTTCAATTTGTTTGAACTATTTTAGCATATAACCAAAAAAAATGTCTGAATAATATAATTTACCGAATTTTGCTTAAATATTGAATTAAACAGTTAAGATTCATTTGAAATATTCTAATGCAAACGGGGACCCCTCTGAATGTTTTAAGCATTCAATGATGAGTGAAGATCATTGGGTATAATAATACAATAATATATGTATATTTGTATTTTTTAACAAAAAGCTCCACTTAACAAATTAATATTCGAATTGGAGGAAATAGTGAACGAATATTCAGTGCTACAAAATATGCATATAAATAAGTTTAGGTGTTCAATGACTTAATTCCTGGAGCTCATTATATACGATGGATTTTCACATGGGAGATAAAGCAAAGGACATCAATGTTAAACTATATCTTCCATGACAGTGAGCTTCTGTCGATCCATGTAGACTGTGCTAATACCTCGCAGAGAAATTTGTGAACATTATGAGCACATGCCAATATTTCAGAGAAGACGTGCAATTGGACTAACGGTAACAGGAATATCAAATCACAAGATTGCTCGACAATTGGATCGGGGTGATTCTACATTTAGATTATTCCGAAAGAAATTGATGAACTAAAGCGTTGCAGAATGCTAGAACTTAAAACGCAGGGAACGGTCAAGACAGACGATAGAATAAAAGAGCAGAGAAAACAGACAATTGTCACTCACAGCCTCTAGTTTGTCTTTAGTAACCCCTTCAGGACTGGAGAACGGAGAATGAAATATTTCCGCACATCCGCACTTTCCCAGAGTATAAGCACTCATGGGACCGAGTAAATTTCACTGCTAAGCCTAATTTCTTTTTTAAAAAAATCATATAAAAGCTTTATTCTCATCAAATAAGCTAAAATTTACAATTTACTATCATTGATAATATCTGATTACGCAGTACAAAAAATTTCGCTTTATTGATGTGTAACATCTTTACTCTCGGTTGCTGGATATTTGTTGGAGTGATTTCGTGAAAAGGGACGGAAATGCGTAACAGGAAGTCGGGGGAAGCGCGCGCTGTTTGATTTGACCAATTCAGCGCCTTGGGTGCGTCTCTTCGCTAGCCTCGTCTGAGGGTCCAACTGTAGTAGCAATTAAAACTCCCGACTACCGCACACACCAGCAAGTCTTATTAGACTTCATCCAGAATAAACTTGTGATTATTACGCTCAAATGTCTAAGTCTCAGGGCTCGTTGTGTTTGAAATCTCAGGATATATTTATATATGTGTAAACTATATATTTAAAAAAAAATTATTATATTTCCTGGTAAGCGTCTGAAAAAGCTCATCATTCTTAAAAAAAAATAGGAGTAAGTAATATGGAATTATTTGAATAAATATTTAAGTGCTTATCATTTCATACTTTGAGGTTAATTCCTGTCGCTGTTAATAAAATATTTTTAATTGTGATTAAAAAAGATTTCTCGATTAAAAAAAAACTAATTAAGTAAACGGGTATTTTTTATTTTCTCTAATATTTCTAATTTTTAAGCATGCGCTTCAGGCAATGGCAACTTTCATTCCTTCCCCTGCGGGAAGGGCACGACAACAACAACAAGCATGCGCTTGACGGTGTTTCTTCGCTCCCCTCGTCTGAGGGTCCAACTGTAGTAGCAATTAAGACGCCCGCCTACCGCACATACCAGCAAGTCTTGTCATTTTGGTGGTCGCATACATTTCTCCGAATCAGTTAAAAAAATTACAGATTTCCTGCATTTTGTACTTCTACCGTATACCGAAGGTGGTTCTGCTCTTTTTTTTTAAAAAAAACTATCACTCGATTGCCATGATTTTGAGTGGTGATTTTAACGTTAACTTCAGTTTGCCAGAAGCTGAGCCACTCATAGCTTTTCTGAAAGATGAACTCAAGCACGAAATGAACACTAATCGAAATGTTTCGACAACTAACAGTGGTACTGTTATTGACGCCGTTTTTCAACGATCTTTAAATTCTTTGAAATTACAAGTATATGTGTCATACTTTAGTTTTCATAAATCTATTGTCTCCGCTCTTCCCCAAATTGAACAATAATAAATATTTTTGATAAAAAACTGCATTACTCCTTGTGTTAATGAAATAAAATTTTCATTAAAGATATAATTATTCAATAGAAAATTATTTCCAGTCATAACCGATTCATTTCTTTCAGGATTAAAGTCACTATTGCGTATTTACCATGATAAAAAGTCAGATGTTACACATCATATGCGACTACTGTAAGACTCGTTTTTTAAAAAGAAATAAACAATTGCGATTTTTAAAGAAAATGTTTTCATTTTAATAAAAAGAAGTACTCATTATGAATTTTTGATTCTCAATTAACTAATAAGCTTTACATAATTTTAAAATAAGTCAAAACATAAACAAAAATCACGAACCTATGAATGCCCAATTCCTTCGAAAAAGTTTAACTTGCACGGCTGTTTATATTCATAAATATCCTGGAACTAATTAAAAAACTCGAAGCCGAAAGCTCATATTTAAGTTCAATGTTTTGTGAAACATTGTTCGAAAAAAAAATGGACTTCAACCGCTTTCTAGTGGCTTGAAAAAATTGTTTGAAAACATTCCAAACTCAAATCACACTGGTGTGATCATGGGCCTCAAAGCAAGGAAAGCGTAATCCCATATATGATACCGTGGGCCTGGAGGAAGAAACGCGTGATCACATATATGTGATCATGGTCCTGAACGGGTTAATCGAGCCTAAGTAAGGTTATTTTTCCGGTTAGCGTGTGTAATTGAGTAGGTCTCACACTGCATGGGATCTCAAAAACTGGAGTATAATTGATTTTGATGATTAATAAATGTTTTCAAACTGTGATTCAATGGCCAGCAAAGATGATATTTCTCGGATACTCACTTGAGTACCTTCCACTGCATAACCCGTTAACCAGGAATTAAGTTATGAGCTGTAATTTCGTTTTATATTTGGAGGAATTTTGTTACCATCCTTGATACTCTTACAACACAGTGGTACGTCGACGTGATAGTTTTATGTTTCTTTTCACAGACTCTTGGGTTAATAATTCAACACGATAATGCCCAGCCACGTATAACGTACTTTTTTCTTACTCGGCTTTCTTACCCCGTGCAAATTCTTCCCTGATACAGCACAGTTGTGAGCTCTGTTGAACAAATATCTCTAGCCCTCTCTGGATCACGTAGGTGTAACATTGGAATTGAAAATTGCATAGCAAGAAAACAATTTGGAGGGTATCTACCAAATTTACGAGCCATTTGCGAATAGCAGTTTAAATTAGAGCATAAAGTAGGTATGCACCAAATTGATTTTTCCTGCTCTTATAGCTGAATTTTATTAATTGAAAAAAAATCTGCGATACTATAAACTTTTGTTTTTAATATTTGCGGATTATATTCACCGATTTTCCTTCAATTCGGAAAAGTATTTTTGGTACATTGCTTTTTTATATTATAAAATGTACATCCTCTCATAACCAACTCAATATATGAATGAAGGTTTGAAATTTAACTGTAGAACAGCCAGGTTTAGTCTTAGCTAAAATCACTATTGAATGTCAATTTGAACCTTATATGAAATTCAAGCTTAATCAAAGTATATAAATTATTTAACGATAAATTGTGCTGAAATTACAATAAATAAGAGCTTTTATAGATTTATCATTTTTTATAATTAATTTATTTAGATTTTTTTATTGTTAGTTCTTCCCTATACTTATCGGGTTTATTTTAAAGCTTTAGTATATAAATGACAATATCCGATATATTATATTACGTAATGTCCTCCGAAGAGATATACATGATAAAAAAAATTAATATACAGATAATACAAATTAGGGCACCATCTGCTCCACTGTAAGACATTAGAGGAAATACAGCTATATACATGCTTGATAGTGAAAGGAGCACATTTACCACAATTTAAATTCTCGAAAATCTCACAACATGCATAAGTTTTATTCCTTCCCTTATAACATTGAAAGTTACATTTGTGTCATTTAAGGGTCAGGACTGGATTGATATGGGGATTGTAAATGCATCAGCTGTGCAAAGCACATCTTCGTAGTTCTCCCATAATCGCAAATATAGATTATGGACTTAAAACTCAAGTTCGGAGGATTGTTTGAAATGTAACCTAAAATTGTTCGTAAATGGTTACTTCTTGTTCAGAATTATAGCATGAATAGCACATTTTCAATTAGCTTATATCAGGTTTCAGAAACTAGATATCTTAGCTCCATCATATATCATATGCGAAATATCGCATACTTTCACGAAAAAGTTAGCGTGTTATTGTCTCTTTCAACGTAGGTTGTCTCAATATTTGTACCACAAATCTTCGGATAAAAGTTTGGATTGACGGATTCCGTAGGCAAATATAATAGGTTGCCATCTCCAAAATGACGAAAGATTTGTCCCAATGTTAAGAACAGCAAAAATGCATTGATGCAATTGCAATTGGATGAAGGAATGACATGTACTTATCATTAGCAAGAAGATTTGGAAAGTTATTACCTCATTTTTGTGTACCTTCATGTCCTGATTTTAAATTACCGAGAAATTTATGTTGCTAAATTGTTCAACAGCACCACTGTCATTTCTTTCAGAAGGCGATGTATTCTATGAGCTCACGTTATCAACACGAACATCTTCGTTTTGATGTGTTAACCACTAATAGCTGAATGTAACTGCACCAGGAGGGCACAACACTTCTGTGTACTCACATTTAGTTACAATCTCTAAGCTTTGAGAACGCTGCAGTCGAAAGTTGTTTCAGTTTTTGACTGCTACTTTAACAAGACTATTTTCCCTCAAAAAATTCTGCAGTCTGGCAGTTCCGCAAGGTTGCGTACACATTTCTGAAAAGAATTGCATTGCTTAGAGACACTGAGGTGCACGTATGGGTGAGAAGACTAGTTTTCCTCATTTCTATCGAAATTATTTCTTCATTCTCAATCAAAAATAAGCCAAATTGGAATATATTTAGTTTCTACTTGTCATCACGTTGAGATTTCATTTTTTCTTAAGCGTTTAAAAACAAAAATAACGCATTAGGAAATGAAAAATAAACTTTCAGTTAAAAACTGGTCATTTTCTTATGACGATCAAAATGATTTCTGTTAGCTATTTTAGGTGTATGCATAGTTATTTTTTAATAATTGAAAAAGGAATATGAAAAACTTCCCTAATACGTATGGAGTCTTATCAGAAAAAGCAGGAAAATGTAAGCCGTGGTTGATCACTTATATGTTGAGTTACAACACATAAAATTAAAAATTGCTCAAAATGACTCCAAACCAAATGACCTTCTAGTATTAAAAAAATAAACAGATGTAATGTCATTTGTTGAATTATTTTAAAAGAAAAGTTTGATTTCTGCAGCGTTTGTGTTTGTTTACTTCGGAAATGAATAATTACATTATTTTAATTATTCTTGAAAGACTTGCAGGAACATTATTCTATTTTGAAAAGCCATTTATTCGTATCTGATAGCAAATAAAAAAATAACAATTGAGATTTGATATATGTATATATATATATAAAGGAGAAAAACAACTCACTCACTGACTGACTGACTAATCACGTTATCTCCGGAACTATTCAACCTACAGACTTGAAATTTGGTAGACATGTTCTTTTCATGGAGTAGAGATCCTCTAAGAACGGATTTTGCGAAATTTGAACCACAAGGGGCGTTACGAGGGTTAAGGCACGTTATAAATAAATTCTTCCATTATTAAAATACTCGACGTACAATCTTGACATTGGGTAAGCAGATTTCTTTGATAGAGTAGAGATCCGCTACAATATGAGTTTGGGGAAAATTGATCCCTAAGTGGCGTCGCGAGGGCTTAGGGGGCGTTACAGACAATTATTTCCATTTTTAAACTATTTTACACATTGTTTTAATAGATTTCTGTTGACACACTGTTGATAAATAGATTCATTTCATAGTGTAGAGATCAGCTACAAAATGACTTTTGTGAAAATAGTCCCCCAAATGGCGTTGCGCGAAATTAAGGCGAGTAATAGATAAATATTTCCGTTTTTAAATTACTAGACTTACCTGCTTAAAAATTGGTAGGCATGTTTCTTTCATGAAGTAAGTATCCGCTTTAAAATGGGTTTTGGGAAAATTAACCCCAAGAAATGTTGCAGGAGAGGGTGAAGGGGCTTTATAAATTCCGATTTTTAAGCTATTAAACATACAGTCTTGAAATTTGGTAAGCAGATTCCTCTTATAGGGTAGAGATCCGCTACGAAATGGGTTTCGTTGAAATCGACAGCTAAGGGGCGCTATGGGGCTTAAGGAGCGTTATAGATACTTATTTCCATTTTTAAACTACTGGAAGTACAGACTTGAAATATGAAAAGCAGAATCCTTTCATAGAGTAATGATCCGCTATATAATGTGTTTTGTGAAAATAGACCCCAGGTGGCATTTTGGGGGCTCAAAATGCGTTATACATATTTTTGTTTCCATTTTTTATTTATTAGACGCTCAGTCTTGGAATTTGGTAAGCAAATTTCTTTCATGGGTTGAATGGGTTGAATTCTTATTGGAGTGCCTGTTTCCCGCAGGGAAGCTTAAACTGCTATTCTGGGAGAACTTTTGGGGAGACTTTGGTTCGTCTTAACCTTAGCCCTTTGCTGCATTTGTGGTCATGAAGATTAAAAATTTAAAAATAGAGATAATTTAAATACTTGAGAAGTTAGAAGTTACTTTAAGTGAAAAATAAAAATATTAAATGGGGAATATGTCTGTGAATGTGTGTATTTAGTGAAAAAAACTGAGAATGATGGAGAATACTGAAATAAGTGTCGGCCTATGCTAGGAGCGGTCGACGTAATCTTTGTGATGTGGAGAAAACGATCGGCGCAGGGAACCTGCTCCGTCCAGAACTGACCTCGGTCTGCTTGTTGAACTGAACTGAAATTAGATTTACGCGGGTCTCAGCGCGCAGCACTTTTACCCAAGTTGGGCGAAACAGAAAAACCATGAAGGAAATGTAAACAAATCAAGTGGCCCCCGGCTTGGGGGGCGTAGGAAGTGGCTCCCAAGCGGAGGTGACCCGCAGAGCGGACGAACCGGGGAGAAATATGGAGGAAGCGCAAGGAAGGAAAAACGGAGGATTGCGACAGCAATCGAAGAAGAGGAGCGGTCTAAGTGACTGTTCCCCTCTCACCACCTGTCAGGACGCAGCGGGAAGCTAGTGTGAGAAGTTACAAATGTATAAATGAGTTGTTTGTTGTAAGTATATCTCTTCTGTAAGACAAGTGTAATTTGGAATGCTAACTTTGTTGGATGGACGAAGGTGTGTTTCTTGTATCCCGATTAAGTCGGGATCATAATTTACTAAGCATTCTTTTAGTTCTTCTAAGTTATTTCTTAAACTGTTAGCATTTCAGCTAAAGAACCTGAGAGAGTTACTATTACCGTTATTATTGAATGTTAATTAGAGTTAAATTTGAAGTATGGACAGCATTTGACCCCACTGCTGCATCATCTGGGCCATTTGTATCATGACTTCTTTGGCATCCAGTGACTCGTTGGAAGTGTTCTTTTTAACTGCAGCGGAGTACAGTTGAGTAGATGTGGTTGTTTGTTTGCGCGCCGCCGCTCGCTCTTTCCAGACGTTTCTCGTGGGTTGATTTTTATGTAGTTTAGTGTTGATGGGGTTTCTAGGGCATCCTGAGAAATTTGCAGGGTGCGGGCCACTGCAGTTTGCACATTTAGCTGGGGTTTTGGCTGTCTTGGTGCATTCGGAGTTGAGATGGCCACCTGAACATTTCAAACACTTCGGTGCCCTTTGACAAAACCGAGAGTGGTGAAAAAACTCCTGACAGCGATAGCACTGAGGAGGCATGGAGGATTGATTGAGAGGTTCAACCTTGACTCTAAAAAATCCAATGTTTGTTATGGTTATGCTGCCCTGATTTTCAAGACATTTGGGGAGGGTTACCAGGAAAAGTGGCATGTTTGTATTTGTCTTCCTGTTTCTCAACAGGGAGATGTGTGTGGGTTCGAATCCACAACTGTGAAGTTCTGTCATAAGTTCGTCTTGGTTGTAGTCTGTGGGTAACCCTCTGATGACTACCTCTGTTTGTTTATTATGGGCCATCTCAAATGTGTGAGACCGCAATTTCTTGTCCGAGATAAATTTCTGAATTTTTCTGTGTACTTCAACACAGGTCGGGAATACTCGGAGTTTCCCATTCTCGAAACGCCCTTCTAGTGGTGTTCCTAGGTGTTTGCCTAACTGGGCGAGGAGCTCGGATGCATTTTGCCTTACGTCAATGACAATCGGCGCAATGCGTCTTTTTTTAGAGACGAGGGCAAAACCCTCGTCGGTTTCCTCAGAACCAAAGATTGTGAAATAAAAGAAAAATTAGAAAAGCCAACATGCATCAACTGCAAAGAAGTGGGCCACCTGGCCAGCTCATTTAACTGCCCCAAATACCCCCAAATTAAAAAGAAAACCGAAAAAGCCCAAAATCCAAATGAAAACAAAAATACATTCCAAGCAAATGAGGTCGCGGTAAAGAATTTTTCCTATGCCAATGCCCTCCAAGGCAAAAATTCAACACACAACCAAACCACCTCACAATCCGACACACAGACAACAACTCAAAATCAAAATTCCCCTCACCCCACTGACACCGAAAACACAAATGAAAAGCCCTTCGGAATAATGGATGCAGTCTTCGAAATTAAAAAACTCTTCGCTGATTTCCCATTCCTTCTGGAATTGGGGAAGCAGCTAAGAGCGGTAAAGGGAAAAGACAGGATAAATGTGTTCTATGAGCACGTTATGCGAAATTACGAATAGTTAGTTCATTCTACTCTTTTTTCAAAAGTAAATATAAACCCAAACCACGCCTCCGGGCACACTCGACCTTCATATGGGAGCCGAGTTGCCTGACAAATAGGAAAGCTTGCTCTCCTACCTCTGAAGATTTTACCTTCCTCCCAGCCATTTAGATCCACCTGCCTTTTCCCCCAATTTCCAGATCACCCATTGACACCCAGACACCTTCCTCCCCAATAAAAAGATTCTTTAAAATATCACATATGGAAATACACACATTTCAAATTTTTCAACAAAAAAGGGCAAAGTATAAGACGAAAAGCTAACCACCCAATTTGAAAAGAAAGGGAGATTATGATCTCGACAGAGATCGAGCGCTCCAATTTGTATTGTCAACACCTGACGGTAACTATCGGAGCGGGAGCAGGTGTTATTTGTTGCGAGCTCTCATCTGCGGAGGATTCCCCCTCATCCATTGAAGAATTATCTTCGAGGGGAGGAGGTGGGGGGGTGTTGTTTGCGTTCGCGCGTGCTTTCTTGCCGGCGGCGTCTTTCTGAGGAGTAGCAGGCTTGCGTTTACCTTTGTTCCGCTTCGGCTGCGAAGCGGGCGTAGCAGCAGTGGGGAGCTTATTGAGACGCTCAAACTCACTGAAAAAGTCTTTGAACTCCTTGTTTTGGAAACGAGTGGACTTTCTAGAACACTTAAGTGCTATCCATGCGATTACGTTGATATATATAAGCCTAAGTCTTTTAGGCGTGTTCTCAATGTAAGGCTTGTGAAGCAATTCCAAGATATCCTCAAGGGTTTCGCAAAGATCTTCACAATCTGCGTATATATTTGTGTTTTCTAGGCGTGTATTAGCTTCGGCTGCATCGAAAGACAAGGGATCAAGAGAAAACAATTCACCTACCTTGGATGAAGCTACATCTGTCCTGGGAGCGGACATATCCAAAAATTGATAATCCAAATCTGAAGTATAAAATCGAGTATCCAAACGAGAGTACACGAACTTGAAAAAGAACGCGCACAAATCCAAGCAGACGGTGTGTCGGCGCTAGGCCTAACCACCACCACGTGTGAGCACAAACTCCGAAAAAAATCGGAGAAAATACGAAAATAAATCTAGTCGAGGAGCACCGTAGAACTGTAGATCAGGAACCAGGCCAAAATTATTACCAAAATCGAAACACCAGCTCGATGGAGATGGATGAAGACATTCAGTTCGGGGTATGCTTGAAGAAAAAATGGGACACGGACAAGGACAGAGAATCCATGTCTGAAGTCTACAGAGACACACAGAAGTGAATGAGTGAGTAATTTCAAAATAAAATGAAAATGGGTCTGCTAGTTGCCTTTCTGAGTTGGCTATTTAATGGGTGTAGAGTCAGTGCGCGTTGACCAATCGGGGCCTTTGCCTCCCTCTTTCTTTCATAGAGTAGAGATTCGCTACAAAATGGTTTTAGACCTGTCTACGATCATTAACATATGGGATTTCATGGGGGTGATAAGTGATCACACACACACACTCCATTCGTTCCTCGTAATCTGCAGGGACTAGGTTCCTTGGCTTAAGTTGTGTTGGGTAAATTATTGCAGAGAAAGGACTTTATAAGGAAACGATACGGCTCACTTCCAAAGCGTTTGAAATGCATTATTAGGATATCAGAGATGATGCGTCAAGGTGAATCATTATTATTCTGCTCCTTAAACTTTAATACATTACTTTTTAAAAGAATTTTTTTAACCTTATACATTTTAATTCATATACATGCACTCATACATATCTAGAGAATGAAGATATATAATAAAAAGAAGGAATACTTCTGTGCTAAAAACAACTAATTGCCCACATTATGCAAACTTAAATTAGAGACAAAATAATATGTTAAAGTATTCGAGATAGTTGGGGGTATCAATATTTACTTGTTAAGATCAAACTTTTTATATCAATCTAAGATAAATCTTGTGATTTGAATCACACAAACATCTAAGTAACTCCATTTTAATTATTTTCAGAGAACAATATTTTGTTTTCGTCAAACTCTTTTTAAAACATGGTTGTGTAAAATATTTGAAAATTCTAGTGTTTACTGTTCTGACAGTAAACAGCAGAGGAGAAGAATTGTTTTCTCTAATGATTCTGACGAAAGTGAATTAATGTAGGATTAAAGCAGTTCGATGAAATAGGGAACTAAAACAAATTTTTTTACAGTCTTTTTAAAAGTAAATGAAACTAAAATTTATCACAATTTCGTGGCAGAATATTTCAGTAAACTTACTTAGTTTCAGAAAACTTAGAGTACGACAATGTTATTCAAATAATGTAGTATTTAAAATACATTTACTTTATACATCACCTAATTATATTTATCATGTAGTCATGAAACTGTTCCTCCTGATATAAAAGATGAAATAGCAATTCGAGACTTAGCAGGTGTTTATTAAATATAAAATGCACAATAATTTCACTCCTAATGTATTTTCTTTTTTTAGCACGCAAATAAAATATTCTTCTTAAATAGAATACTTTACATTTAATACAGAGCTTCTGAACAGTAAAAAAAGGTAAAAATATGAAAATAACATTAGCTGTGATCATTGTGTATATATTTTATAGATTTCCAAAGTCTTAAAAACAACATAATAACATTCCATTTGGATAATTTTCTTGCCAGCATGAATAAATTTATCTGAGGGTGAATCTAACACTTACATTTTAACTTTACATTTATTCCACACTCTTTATGCTGCTACAATAAAAATTGTGTCTATCTAGAAAGACACCTTTTATGATTAAAAAATAAAATTATATGGATTGTGTTATCATTGTCATTTTTAGGTAAAAATAAAACGGGGTGAAAGCAGAAACAAAAAAGAATTATTGATATCAATATATGATTGTCAAAAATAATGAGTAATAATTTGCAAGAATACATTATACAATACAAAAATGCTATTTTGTTAAATATGATTTTCAATATTTTGGTAAACTTGATTTATATGAAAAACAAATAAATGTATTTAAAGTTTATGCTTTAAGACTGTTTAAGGAGTTTATGACTTTTAAATGCAATGTATTTAAGCACAAACATTTTAAGTCGGAACTTAACCTAATTACTGCAAATATTTAAAGTTAATTTGCATAAAAATAAATTAAAAAAGTTTTATACTTAAATTTCTTAAATTTTAAAATTTTTTTGGCCTTTAATTTTTACAGCAAAATCCAGTTAATGAAATGACCAATCTGGTAATATTTCTAATTAATAAATATTAAAAAACACTAAGTTTAAATAAAATATTAAATATCTTCTTTTAATTTAATTTTAAATCTCGAAAGCAATTCTTATTTTCTTGAACTATTTTATAATGAGCTTTTGAAGCAATATCATTCCAAACAGTAAAATATAATAAAGGAAATTACGTACAATTAAAGAAAAAGATCATAAGGAGAAAATTTGTTTTATTTTGAAACTTAAGATCTAAACGAAATATTAACTCAAGCATATTAAACTCTTATTGAGTTCAAAATTTGTAAGTTAATCTTCTAAGCGCAGTTACTTTTAGTCCATAAAGGCTATTTTCCTATCAACATTCCATAGTAGATTCAATTGGCAAAAATCCGGTCAAAATCAAATTTAATTTTTAGCTTAAATTATTTTTAATAAACTTTTCTATAACCTGACAAAATTTGAAAGCTCTAAACTAAAAATACACAGATATATAATAGTTTTGTGTTCGTTTTTATTCACATCCCTATGGCAAATAAAAACTTTAAATGACTTATCTCGGAAAGGTAAAATATACTCTGTCTTCATTTTAGAATATAAGGCTTTTCTATTGTACCTAATATGCTTTGATTTTTGCACTTATTCCTAATAGTACATGGAACAAAGTTGATATGCATTTTAATCAAAGCAATACTTATTTTTAAAAATATTTAAAACATAGAATTCGTACATATTTTAGAGATTTTCAATACGCATTCATAAAAGAAGTGTACGAATACCAATCAGGTTATCATAAAACCATACCAACTTTTGCTATACATAGTTTGAGGTACTTGTAAATCAAATTTCATGCATGTACGTAAATTTTATAGAGGGGTGTAGCATTTAAAATCACTTCCCAAATTTGAAGTTTTCCTTAAAAATTAAATGCCTAGCTTTTTATGAAATTTTGAGCACACAATCTGTTTACATAGTATACACACATAGGAAACACATAGAAACAACCAAAGGCACTGAAAATCCTTAAATTAAAATTTTGCTTAAATCGTACCATGTACAATCCTTAATACAAAACATGATCAGAATATCATGGTTAGAAATAATTACTTGCTATACTCATTTCGATTAAATAATCAGCAACTACTGTTTGTGTGTGGTAATTCTCAGTTAAATTTATATTCTCAATGTTTTAATGATTTTCATATAATACTTCTTCTGATTTTCTGTGTCTCATTTTTCATACATCATTAATGAATTATAAAGAAAACAATTGAGAATGTCCTTAAGCAGAATAAAAGAATTTTCTTCCAACGATTTTTCCCAAAAGAAAATTCCCAAATTCCCCTCTTTGGAAAAGATCAGATTGTGAAGACAAAGGAGGTGATCGCTTTAAAAATCAAGTCTTTTCTGTTCTGTATTTATGAGGTTATTTTATATACAGTGCCAATTAATAAGGGCAAATATTTTTCAAATCGAAAATAATTTCCTCTTTACTGAGATTGCTTTAAGATAAAGTAACGTTTGATGAAGGCACATTCAGTGCCTCTTATAATATTTTCTTCAATAGAACAATCAAATAAATACTTTTTGCCGGCAAATTTACTATCTGACAAATAAGTTATGGCTAATGTTCTAATTTTCTCTCCATTATGTTCGAATGTAAAGGGATCTTTTGTGTGGGCTTCTATTGTCAGACAACATTACTAATGAATAGAACTTAAATCAAATTCTTTTTATGAAAACTAATTTTGGGTATATGTATTTATATATTCAAGCTAAGAGTATCTTTGTACTGTTTAACAAAATATGCTGATAGATGTGTGGAAAATGAAGTTAATGAGAATATTATGTTTTCATTTTGTTTTAAAACTTAGCTCAAACATTAAGAAAATACTCTGTAACCTCGTTCAGCTAAAATAGTTTTAGCACTCTTTCACATAATTTGTTAGGAAGTGTTTTCTGTATTCCTTGATTTTATTTGATCAAACAATTTATTAAACTTACTAAAGCATTAAATTTTTATAATAGTTTTAATTTAAAGTTGTTTTTAAAAATATTTTAAAAATAAATTTTAGTAGACTGGAGGACTTATTAAAACTCAATTTCTCTTCTCATAATCACAAAAACTAAGCAATACTGCCTACAAAGATAGCAGACCGAAAATATCTTCTGAAAATATACATTTTTAATGGCTTTCAATAGCGCACTAACTTAGTTTATAAATATCGATGGGAATATCATCTTGTATGAAATCAACTCCAGAAGAGTACATAGAAAAAGCGATACGCCTAATAAAAATAAACACAAAGCGTGTGAATATAGCCAAGTTCCTGATGCCATCAGCAAGGTTTAATTTCAATCCTTGTTTAAAGGAAAAATAAAATATTTCTGATAAAAATTAATGGCTTATTAACGTCAGCACAAACTGTTTACTAAGAATAGCTGCAAAATTGATGAATGACATTACTGTGTATAGAACACGAATGCAATTTACTGTACAAGGTGTTATGTTTCAAATTTTGATTTCGGGGAAAATAGGACATTTATTTTAAAAATCCAGTTTCCATAACAGATGTAAACACCCTTCTATGCATTCAAATTTGCCATTGGATGAGCTTTTCAATCTATACATTTTAAGTGGAAGCGTGTTAAATTCTTTTGTTTTCGGAGTTATACCTGCTTGGCTTCCTTACCACTAGTTTCTTTGGTATTTGATCATTGAAATAATGTCATAATCAAAAATGTTCTGTATAAATTCTAGGTATGTTATATATTTATTCTTCATTTATTCTTTCTCTCTCTCTCTATCTCTCTCCCTCTTTGGAGATCTATAATGATCAAACAAAAATACACAATTTTAAAATATGTTCTCAGTTTAACCCATAACTGGTTTGACAGACGATACAACCAGTTAGTGTATGGGAACGATGTCTTCCTCTTTCTATATTTGATTTGAACATTCTTCATTCTTATAGTTAAATCCATTAGTTCTAGCGTTTTAGAATGCAGTTTCAAAGATATAAATTACTTCCTCATCGAGATTTTTAGGTAAAGGCATTGACTTTCAGTGAAGACAAATTTAGATTCTTGCAAATATTCCATAAATAACAGGGATTCGCAGGCAATGTGCAACAAGTTAGGAATGAATGGAAAATGTCAGAAAAGCCTTTGTTATCTTTGTCCCCATTGAAACGTAAGAGACATATTATATGTGTGTGTGTGTATCCATATATTTCATTAATAATTGGACGAACCTCATATACAATTGATATTGAAAAGCAAAATAGTAATTACTTGTTGAAGCCAAACAGACAAAGAAACAAAGAGGCGAGGAACAAGAACTCTCCTTTTTCTGGGAGCTGAAGTGCTTGTATATCCATTCAATGAAGCCACGATTGGTCAGAAACCAGTGCCTTACAGAGGTATCTGACGCATTCTTAGTATTCGATTACGATTCAAATCCCAACTGGCCATTCAAGTTAAAATAACTACATGAATCCTGAAGAATGGATACAAAATGAAAAGTCACTAAACTGATATTAGAGCAATTATATATATACATACATGATGTTCCAAAATGTGTATATACTGTCTGACACATCTTAAGCGTTTGTAAAGGGACGGACATAAAATTTTTGTAAGTAGGTGAAAAATTATTTTAAGATATATGAAACAGTACTGTAACATGCAGAGTGTATTAATAAAAGCAAGCATTTGGGCTTTTTGTGTTCTAATTATAAAATAAAATTAGTGTGATAAGAATAAAAATTGGTTAAAAGTGAAACTAAAACAAAATTGTTCATTTTCTTATTCTGTTAAGTATTTGTAGTTATATTCAATAAATATGTGCCATTTTGGAACATTTAACTAAAAATAATCAATAATTCCCGTTTTAAGGGTTTAAAAATAACCACACACATGTGTTATATACTAATATCCTTTTATCAAAGGAAATTAGAAAAATACCTAAGGGATCTTACAATGATCTATTTTTCAAAAGCATATTTTCCATACTGGCAATCTGACCTTTTGTTTTGTATGTCTTTTGCTTTTAATGCAACTTTGTCATTGAAAGTTAATTAAATATAAAATATATTTGCTTTCAGAAAACAAGCTCTTGATTTCTTTTAAATAGACTCGTATGTATGTCATCAATGCTGGCCTCAAAATATAATTTAAGCCATTGGATGAGATTGATCATTGATTTCACCAGCTCTCTAGCTTAGGTAAATCACAAGAATATTTAATTTAAATTACATTTATTTTCTATATTCAGAAAACATTTTCTTTTTCAATTTAAACTTTTCTAGCAAGCAACTTCTTTTCTTTTCTTTTTATCAGAATATCTTATTCTATTTTTGGTGTTTTCAATCCTAAATGATATATTGGAGAATTTTCTGAAATTGTTGTAGTCATATTGGCCCAGATTGACCTAATTCCTTAACTGCATATAGAATATGTGTAAATTCAGTTTCCACTAATAAATGATGTTTTCAAGAACTTCATCTATAATCACAGTGATAAAGATTATTTTCAAAGTTCTGAAATCACCATCACAGCAGTCAGTATGATTCAATTTAATAGTTTAATGAGAGAACAGTATATATTACAGTTGTATAATTTTGTGGTACTACAAGTACCGACAACACTAGTGTTGGAACAAGACTTATTTTTCCCGTCGTTGGCTTATTGTTTTAGTTGTTGTACAGTCATCACTATAGCGCAATAGATACTTATGCTTTTGTAATTTCTCTTAGCTTAAATTAGCTACTTTGCTTTTATTGTTTATTATAGCGTTTCAAATTTTAAAATTAGAATCTAGCTTGTTTTTGCCACACAAATAAATGAAATATATATTTAAAATTAACAAAATTCAATTTATTTATATTGTAACTGAGATTTAGCAATGGAAATTTCAAGGTATATTCTTATTTCTTTACCTATACCTGGGAAAAACTCTGTCTTGCAGAATCTTTGGTTATTATGGAACCTGGAATTACAGATGATTTTCAGGAAAATCAACAAATTGTCACTGGAATTTTCGTTACATTCTTAAGATGACGATCAGAAGACTGACTTATAATACAAGCGGTGATCAAATAAAGATTTACAGCTTGACACGGTGGGTACAAATATAAACATTCAAAATATACACCGCAGGCACAGGCACAGCGATCCCACTGATGAACAAACCGCAGGATTCCTTGTTCCCAGAATTCCTGTGGCTATGACGGACCCAGTCTTCACAGTGTCATGATACGTCTCCGAGTTGAAGAGCTTTCCTTTTCAGGTGTTTCTTCAGTGGACCGAACACATGGAAATCGCAGGGTGACATGTCGGACTGTAGGACGGATGGTGCGTCTCCCATTGGAACTTGTCAGTTCCATTTGTGTGACTCTGGAGACGTGTGGACGCGCGTTATCATGGAGCAGAACCACACCCTCCGTAGGCGCTGATCTTTGTTCTTGATGATGGGACCTGCGTAGGCGTCAGGAGTGTCTCTACGTACACATCGGAGTTAAATGCTTTTCACAGCTGCTCCAGTAATTCTGTACTCGCATCATTTTGGACGCCGCTTTTATAAGAGCCTTTGCTCTCCTGCATGTACGAATTATCCGCGCATGATCCGATCAGTCAGTCTCTGGCATCCCGAGATGTCTCACTACATTCTCCTTGGCGGAATATGCAAATATTTATGTTTCATTTTATGTCGTTTCGGCACCTTTTCATTTGATCACTTACTTATGATTAATGTTAAGAAAATACAGCATATCTTATCCCAGGATGCAGTACTTTAAAAAAACAATCAATCGAAACCTCATTCAAAATGCCGAACGTGTATTGAATTTCTGTGTATTAATGGGAAAACTTTTCTTTGAAAATCATCAAACTAAGTTTATGTGTAAAAAGTAAATAAAAATTTTAATTTTAATAATTTTACCAAAATTAAATATTTTGTCTTTATAAAATATTAGTGTTCTCTGGTTATTTAGCATTTTTAAGAGTTAAAATTTCAAATAAAAGGTCATTCCGTCTTTTCGTATTATGAGAATATTTGAGATCTTTGTGTACTGAGACTATACTTTAAAGTACCAATTTAATTAATTAACTCTAATGAATTACATTTCCCAAAGTTGAATATTTTACTTATACTTATATCCCTTAGTTTTCAATGCAGTGATTCAAAGAAACATCACATAAAAATTTGCAGTAAATCGCATAATGCAGTAGATAATTACTTGCATTGATATTTGGTTATTCCAAACGGTCAAATACATTGTAATTGTTAAATTCGTAAAGAAACGCGTTTTCCACTGATAACATCACACCATTCCTCAAAACGCAAGAATATTTAGGGTAATACCATTAAAAACTCCTTATTAGTTTTCCACGTTACAAAAGAATAATAATAATGTATGGTAAAATTATTATAGAAATATGTGTGGGAAAGATTCTGTGTATAACATTAATCGAAATTAATCATCCTCTTCCCTCATTCTTCAATAGCATGGAGTGTTTCAAAAACAATTCTATATTTTCTTACAATTTTTAATATTTTAGAATTTAGAATTACAAACATTTCAATGCACACATAATGCTCTTGTTATGAAATAATGGTTTCCAAATATCATCATCATAGAAATAATTGAGTTTCAAAATGAAATATTAAATTAAAAGGAAACTTTTAGAAGAAATTCAATCGTTGTTGTTGTTGTCTGTACAAGTTATGCAGAAATCAAATGGCCTCAAAATTAGCTACAGCTCTTGTAACTTAAGACCTTTGGCGAATAAAGCAGTTGATGGTCTTGAGGGTTTTAACTCTATGTTGTGGAGTTAAACATATAGAAGGACAATTAAAATATGATTAGGAGAAATTTTGTGCCTGAACAATTAGGACACTTGTATAACTTCCTTGGCCATCAAGGAATATTTTCCATTTAACGCATAGGTTCCCAAACTTTTTAGGCCGCTCCCACTTTCTAGTGAATGTTTCGGTGCCACCTCTCCCACTCTAGAGAAATAAAGTGTACTTATTACACTGGTGAGTGAGTTAAGTTTTAAAACATATCTTATAACTAACAGAATATGTTTTAATTTAATTTTCAAAACCACATTTTTGTTGCGAATCTGAAACTGTTGCCATAAACATAATTAACTGTATTATATTTAGTCATGATAGGATATTGTTGAATTGAAACTACTTAATTTCTTCTTCATTTAAAAGAGTGGAATAACAGTTTTAGCTTACCTTTATAAAAAGAAGACAGGGGTTTGGATGATACGAAGTAATTCATCATAAAACTATTGCTTTCAAAATAAATATAAATTGACAATTTCAGCCTTTAAGTCACGTTAATTCTAATTAACATATTTTATTATGTTAGTTGGATAATATTCATAAAAATATCAGAGGACAGTATTTTCCTACTGCTCTGAACAAAGACAACACGGGCAATACGAAATTATAATTTACTACATCATTCGGTTTTAATGTAGGTCTGAATGTAATGTAATCTTTAAGTTTTCATCATATGAACTACGATATATAAATTTTCGTACATGTAATATAGAAATGAGATTTAGACCGCTGATCGACGCCAGTAAACTGGAAGTAAAGTTTACTTTGTAGTGCATATTCAGGGTGTTTTCTTAGTCTTTTTAGATTATGTTTGGTTAAATCTGCCCCAAGCCCCTCGTGCCATCTCAGTACTTCTAATCTTCTCTGGGTTTCTTACCCGCCCTCTGAAATTCTCAAACACCCACAAGGGGCGTTATCGCCCCGTTGAAATATGATTTAAAGAGTTTTGTGTAGTCTGGCTTTGGTGGTTGAAATTACGTCGTTACAATTACGTTCTACTGTGATACTTCTTAATTGGATAGGAAGTGAGCTTAAGTCAGCTATTGAATCATCATCAGTATGGGTAAGTTTATTGAATTGTTTATGGGAATTTCAGACTTCTTTGACAAGATTAGCAAGGCCATATGGTGCCGAAGATATTAACTTGGGTAGTGTCCATTGCAAAGTACAAGTCCTTTGTTTAACTACTCCACCCATGACAATTATAACCTGGGTTGGTTGAGAGTTTTCCTCAGGATCACCTGTAGCACAGATCTAGAGTCCGAGAGCAGTAGAATGTAGCTTTAACCCTCAATTGCACATATGTGATGAACAGACCTCTACAGCTTTGGCAAGTTGAGATTTATTGGAATTCTATGGAGAATACTCTCTCTAATGGACTACCAAAAAGAACACAAACAAAACACAATGGGCATTCCAAAAACAAATATCATCCTTAAAATACAACATATTCTTTATCAGTTTAATCAGAAATATTTACTTTTCTTATACCTAGCTAAATAGAGCGTTACAATTTTAAATTTTACTCTTATATGATTTTACATTAGTAAACGTTATTTTAATCCGAAAATATCTTAATATCCACAAAGATGCTGGGAAAAGTTGTTACTGAAAAATAAAAATTTTATTTCTTATCAAGCATATCTAAAGATATCATCATAAGTTTAAGAAAAATATTCATTAAACTTCTCAATCAATTTTACAAATAAAGATGAATTTAACAATCTATATCTCCAATGAGTTCTATTTAAAGGCTTATTATCTAAAAATAAATAAAAAGTTGTTTGCCAATTTTAAAGCTCAATTGCTAAAAGCATTGAAGTGAAATTAGAGTTTACACATTCCTTCAAAACTGTCTAAAAATAAAAGCAAAATGTGAAGAAAATACTTTGGTTTACATAGCAAAGCTACTGAAATTTTCAAAGTATTTACAGAGGAGAAAACACCATTTACTGCATAATGAGATTAGAAAAGGCTAGGGGCATTTAAAACACCATTTTAAAATGTTTCTGGCATGCTATATTATCAAGTTAGATGAAATCTTCAGATTTCTGAAGAAATGATTTTCTATTATTATGAAAAATGATGCACGGTTATTAAAAATTGTTTTGGTATATTAGAGCTTCTATTTTTCAGTATGTATGTTAAGTTTATTAATCAAGATTTTAAAATGTTTGAAACTTGTTTTATGTGGAATGAAAAACATTCTGTTAGTATAAGGTTATTATTTCTGTTTCATACAAAATTTGATCAATACGATTTTAAAGGGATTAAGAGTCCTGTAAATTTTGAAGTTCATAAATCATACTTGAGATATATGATTGTTTCTGAAAAATAATTACCTCAATAATGCATATTTGTTTACTGCAAATAACAATAATAATAATTAATATTATAATAACAATTCACAAGAAAAATTGCCATAGATTTTTGTTTCTTATATCAGCCATTATTTATTTAGTTAATTTTCTTATGAAAAGACTCTCTTTGTTTTACCTTATCTGTCATTTCATAGATTCTTAAAGAATGATAAATGGCTTTTATGTTTATGATAAAATAATCTCCTAATGCTAAAGGAGTTTTTAAATCATTGTAAGTTCTTCTTTAGGACCTTACTAAGTATTAAAATGTCAGCTATCAGCATAAGTAAAATATGCTGCAACCTCATTTATTTTGTATTGTCATTTTCACTATTTCAGTGAAAGGGTCTTTTAAATATTTTTAAAACGGAACGATTGCCTGTAGGGCATAAATGCTTTTATATAAAGAAGACATCTATTCTCATCTACCTAGTTGTGAAGGGTATCTGTGAAGTAATAATTCAATGTTACATAAGGGCAGTATGTCTCGTAAATTTCCAAGCTTTTAAGTTATAATTGAGTAACAGAAGAAAACATTTAGTTTTAAATAAATTACGAATTATAAAATAAGCTTCCGTAAAGAAATTATGAAGTACATACAATTTTTAACATCTGAACTATATAATGTATCTAATATGCATTAGCATAAACCCTTTTGTAACCTTTATTGGAGAAAAGATTCATTTAAAATTTGAAACAGGAAGACTCTTCAAAGGTAAAAACAGAAAATTTGAAATATATTTGCTCTTTTGAAGAAAGGGTTCTGTTTTGTGCAATACTTCGACACAAATTTTAAAAGATAGGTATCATCACAATGCATAACAGTAATTTCAACAAATATTCATTTACAGTTATTGAACAGTGTGGCACTAAAAACACTTATTTAAAGTTTCATACTTCATATATTAGTCTTGAAAACTTATTGATTTTAAAAATCAGTTTAAAGTATTCGACTGACCTAAAATTGAATTATACCAAGATGAAAATGTTTTATGATTTTATTTTATAGATCATCTTAGTTTATAACAGCTTCAGGTTTATTATTTTCCGTTCACTAGAACAAACCTACAGATTATTATTAAGCTGATGCCATTACTTTAAACAAGATGCCATGCCAAAATCATTGTTTTATTCGAAATGTGTTTTAATGGTCAGACAGGACTAGCGATTGCTCAAAAGTTTTGAAATAATTAACTGAAATTTTGTGTATGTTTTGTATAACAGTAGAAGTGTTTAACTTTAGTTCTCAATCACTGTCTTATTACAAATTTGATCCTTATGTTAATATAATCGCGGTTTTCTTAAACAATTTCATATAATAACTTAGATAAAGGCTCTTAGTTTTGAAAAGTTACTATATCTCTTATTCTGAAGGTCATTTCAAAATGAATGAGTAAACAACAGCACATCAGAGTTTAAAATTGAAAATCTGTTCACTAATTTAATTTGCAGAATGAAACTCGTTTGTGTTACTTTATAAATTATCTTACATTTTTCCCATTTTAATAATAATTAATTTTCTCATCTTCTTAATTTTAGCATATTTTTCCTTAAAAACTCACTAAAACAAGTTTAAAAACAATAAAATTTCCCCATATCTCCATTAAAAATCATAAAAGTCGTTAGAAAAGAATATGAAAAATGTGGAGCACTTTGTGACATTGCTTCTAATTTCTCGCAAAGGTGGTGATTTGGAGATGTAACTTTTAAGTTAAGTGTTATGTTATTTTGATAATGCTTATATTAATAGTCTTTAAAAGTTTTCAATAATTCGCTTACTAATATAATTTTCCATTTGTTATTCACTGTGAAAATAAATTTAATGCTTCTTCCATTCAACACAAATAAAAATATTAAATAGTAAAAAGTTTTGTGTCATCACATTATTTTATTATATTAAAATAAAAATTCAATGACATCACATAAGACTATGGTTTTAAGTAGATACTACGAAGTCCTCATCATAATACGTTTTATTTCATGTTCATTTACTATTTTTGCCTAAAATATCAAAACTGTGATACATTTGGCTTCAAAATTACTGAAAATAAAAAGGATATGTTCAAATCTCATTTTCAACATCAAGCGGGGCATCCTCCGGTGGATTTAGGTTTCTTCTGATTGTTAAGGGGACTGGTACGATTCAAATGGTAAATCGGTCAAAAATCAATTTTATCTTACAGGATTAAATTTTCTTTACTTCTTTCTATAACCTGACAAAATTTGAAAACTCTAAGCAAAAACACGGGTTATGATAATTGTTACATTCGTTTTATTCCATCCCTATATAAAATCAAATTTAAACTTACTTATCTCAGAAACATAAAATAATAGCCTGTCTACATTTAAAATGCTAAGACGTTTTTATCATTGCAAATGCTTTAATTTTTACCAATTGCTAATAGTACATGTAACAAAAGTTGGTATGTATTTTGAATCAAAGCTATACTTATTTTTAAAATAATTAAACTCAAATTTGTATATTTTTAAAGATTTTCTAAACATTCATAAAGAAGTACTGTGCGAATACCAATCATGTTATCACAAAACCCAACCAACTTTTGTACACATAGTTGAAGTACTTGTAAAATCAAATTTCAAGCATGTAAATGTTTGTAGGAGCAGTAGCATTTTAAATTACTCCAAATTTAAGTATTTTCATAAAAATTAAATGGCTAGCTTTACTAAAATTTTGAGCAATCGATTTTACATATTATACATAAGCAATAAAAATTTTGAAACTCCTTAAATTAAAAATTTTGCATAAAATCAATACCATGTCCACTAAAGATGGAAAATTAATTTTAGGTTTATTAAAATTCTATTAATTGTTTTGATGCAATAAGTCAAGTAATATTCATTGGTTACATTTAAATGTATTCATACTTTTTAAATTTACATCAATTATAGTTTATGTAAAGTTTATTATTGCTGAAAGTATTTATCGTTTTTGTAACAAAAATTCTATTTATGTCAATGAGGATTGATGGATGATTTGGTAGCTGTAACACCAAAATATTTTTCATTCATCACAAATATTTTCAACAAACTAAAATAAACTTGAAAACTAAAACTAAAATAAACTTGAAAATAAAATTACATCAACAGAACAATTTATGGATATAATATTAGAGATGAGCTCTTATTTAGAGATTCATGTGATTAGCTCCTCATTCTATTCTTCTAAAAATAGAAATAATTCTATGTTAAGAATTTGTATATTAACAGTTAACTGTAAATTGACGAGTATACTCATCATGAGTAAGAGTATTCTATTGGCTATTTAAATTTTAATTTTGAGAAAAATAAACATATTTCAAATTTCAGATGTTTGGAACTTTTTGTAGCCAAACTTAAAGTAAAGCAAATAAATAAAACATATGCAAAATTGAAAGATGATATCTACGTCTCATATACCGGATAGAACAGCTTATAAGTTTTCATAATGATTTATTTATTATAATAATGATTTTAGATGCTTCTAATAGAGGCAAAAAGCAAAATTGGAAAGTTGATTTATAACAGGGTTCCTTCAGGAAGTCAATAACTTATATCTTCGAAATCTATTTATTCATTTCAAATGTCTCAAATTTATGATCTTTCCGTGAAAACATACTTTTGCCATTTGTAGATTAATGGTATAATAGGCAATTTTAAATGTCCTTGATGTACCATATACTTGACTCATAAAGCATGAGCGTGACCTTTTAAAGGCAGAAGCAGCTACCAAAGGCCTAAATTTTATTAATTCATACGCAATTAACTGTCATTAACTATATAATCACTGAAAATTATCTGTTAGTTTGTTTACCTATAAGGACTTTGTGTTTTAATTATTTAAAATCTTCTAATTATTTCTGATTATTTCTATGACAAAACACCATTTTTATTTCAACAGCCTTGTTGAACATTGCTCAAAAACATAGAGTCATGTTTTGTAGATAAAAATAGTGTGAAATTTACATCAGACTATAATTAATGAAGCACTTTCGAATGATCCTCATTCAAAGAAACCATGCAAAAGAAGAAAGAAAATTAAATTCGAATGATAGTTTTTACTTTTGAAGAAAAGATAGACATTATTAATGTCATAATGAATTGAATTACATAGTTCTGTTTTCAAAACTTTTAGTAGAACTAGCTACAGGCTTAAGAGAGTTCGACATAAGCAAATTCAAGACTGGCTGTTACATTTGTCTTATAGTTCTGTGCTTGTTTATATCCGTGTGTAGAATTCTTTTCTTCAAATGTTTCTGATGGACATATTAACACTCTGTTGTATATAGCATCTATTGTATTGGGAGGAGAAGTGAACCTGGGTGAATGTTTCGTGGCATAATGATTCTTCCATAAAAGCACTACGAAAATTTACCCTTGTGCTAAGAAGGATACTTATGCTTTTAAATGCTATAAAAACTATTTTGTGTGAGAATATCTTCAAATTAGCGGAAGCTATTTACGAAGATAAAAATAATAATGTATTGCAGTTGTAGCGTAGATGAGATACGGCAGTAAAGGGGTTACGTCTCCTGAATGATGCACTACTACAAACAACATAAATACTTGATGATAGATCATTAAGATACTCTGTAGTTCTGCGATGTAAAAACCACATTTCATCAAAATCAAAAAGGCATTTTGTATCATTTAGTAAGATCAATATAAATACAAGTTGAATCAACAATATTTCGACTTTTATTACCTTTGCTTTAAAATGTATAGTACACATTTAATTTACAGAATGCAATTTTTGTGAAAAGGATTTTGTATAAAATTACTATTTTCTAAGACATACACTTTTAATTTGTGTAAATGTACTGTATGCGGATCTGCTACTAAGCATAACGGATGAACACTAAACCTTGACGTAATGCAGGAACTTTTGAGTGTGATGTGTCATCCTTTAAACATAAATGTCTTCAATGGTACTAGGTTCGAACATGGCATGTCCAGAAACGAATACTGACTTTGACCACTGGGCTATCTTTATACCAGAAAACCAAAGCAAAACTGTTGTTATATACATTTTATTTGATGTTTGCCAATATTGCACCTATTCTAATTATCCTTAAATAATTTCAGTTTATAAGTATATAATTGAAACACATTAAGTAACGATAATTTAATTTGAGTTGGTGTATAATATATTTATATGATATGCCTTTAAGACCTGAAATATTTTTATCTTCAAATATTAAATTCTTCTGGTTATTAACACTATATTGACTCGAATGGCATTGGAAAAATAATAAAGTTCACTTTTCCTCCTGAAACGTAGACGGTACCGTCGCGGTGTGGGTCGGGTTTTATCTGAAACAAGTCGCCTATGAATTTTACGAGTTATACTTTTAACCCTAAGTCAGAAAGAAACAATCTTAAGTTCAATACAATTGTTACAAAAATAAAATTACTGATATAAATAATTCTTTGACTCATTTATTTACTACGAAAATCTTTGAATTATTCCATTTTGTATGCTCAATGATATATCCGGCTTCGCCAGGATAAAAGCATAGAATACTGGCGGGCGGATTAAAACACTTCGAATCTTTGGCAGATTACAGCCCTGATTGTTAGCTTTCATCATCAGTTAAAATACTGTCGTTATAAGGTAAGAGTCTGTTGCTTTAGTTATCCATAACTTAAATTTTAAGAATCCATTTGATTTTGAAGAATTTTTAGTATTGCATTCATTTGCAAAGAAAACTAAAATTTCCTTTGCTTAAAACAATAAAATATTGTGTTTGAACTTTAATGGTAAAAGAATGACCAAAACTTTTAATTCCATTTTAAATATTTGCATGCTTTCCTTCATCTCTCATCTAGACTTGGTCTGTATCAATATACGTGATTCATGGGGTTTTTCTCAGCATACTCACTTCTCAACCACAGTTTACTAAGTTCAGAATCTAATGTATTCATCAATTACAAAATTTCTTCTTGGATGAGATTTTTCCTTTAGACTTCTGAAAAGGTTTGGTTAAGCGTTGTTAGTACTCCATTGAAAATAAAATGTATCTACATAAGGTGTATTATTAAAATTAAAATATTTAAACCACACTTTATAAATTAACTTCTGGCAGAAAAACCACATTTTTGAAGAGAACGGAAGATAAATGTGCAATTACCTGCTCATAAAGGATGAAAATGCCATAAACCCTCAACAAATGTATGAAGAGAATTTAATTGCAAAAAGAGCAGAGAAAACAGGACTCGTTCATCTCAAACCCCAAGGGAATATGGTATTCATTAATATAACATGATACTTATTTTTATCTAGGCTTTTATCAACATTATTGAAATATAAAAGAAAACTCACATGGCAAGCATTTACCTTTACAGCTGCAGTGACTCAAGTAACGGACGAATGTAACGATCATGCGCTTAAGGATATATAAACAACATTAATAGAGTATAATTAATATATTTTTAAATTTTTAAAAATGCATACAAAAATGTGTATTTAAGCAATTAAAAATATATTTATAATTACCTTTTTAGGACAGATAAAATAGACTTATTTCGTTATTATTTGAAAACAAGTAGTTGTCTTCAGAAATAATATAGACTACAAGCTTTGTTTGCTAATAAATTGTGATACTTGACACTTTCTTCAATCCCGCTCAATTTCTCTATTTAGGCTATACTTACATACGATTGCACCCGAAACAAAAGAGCATAATATTATCTAACCCGTAGGAGAATACGGGTTGGGTCTTAAAGGGTATAGAGGCAATGTCAGTCTGTTATAAAATAAATAATGCTTAAAACATGCCATTTAAACAGGGCTTTCATAATCACTGGTTTATTATACTGATGAATAAAAAGGGAGAGTGGCTTTTCATATTTAAAAACAGTTATTAAGGCTGGAAAAACATTTAGTTTTCCTTTAGTGTGTTTTCGCATAATGCGCATCCAAATCATTATATTTTTCTGTTTTGATAAAAAAAAGCGTGTTCCGTTACCAAAATGCTAAAGGGAATGACAAATATCAAATTAAGTTCTTTTCCTGGTCTTTTCATCAACAAGCTATGAGCAAATGCAACTGACGAGTTCTAAAATCTTGTTCCAGACGCTGTTTATATTTCAAAATGAAAGTACCTTCTGTCGTAAATAGCAAATATTTTATTTGAATTTTAAATATGTATATAATTAAGGCAGGAAGAAATTGAAAATTGCGGTTTCTTAAAATGAGCAGTATTTGATTCCTTTTATTTGTTTTTACATAAAGAAAAAAAATCAGAAGAAGATTAAGAACAGAAAGCACAAAACAGCGATTCTTTATTAAATAGTTATTTTGTCTTTTATTTAATTCAGTAGCTATCGAAGGTTAAAAATGAAAAGCAATTTAGATATAAATATTTTCTGGTTGGGTATAACTACTGTATGTAAACTCATTGTCTTGGTATATATATATAACATCTGTTAAAGTTTACTCCATTAGAACTTTGTCAATATCATTTTCTCTCAAAACAGCAATGGATCTGCGCTACGTTTCATCAAATAGTTTATATAAAAACAACATCATCTAAAGGAAAATTAATCATTCTCACTAAAGCTTTCAATATTAAATTAATTTTAACTATCTCTATCGAGTTCAGTCAGTATTATATATTCAATTGTATACAATTTTCAATGATAGGCTAACAATGAATTCAATCCCTTTCCTTCGAATCCATTAACCTATAGGCAGTCATTTTCTAACTCAACATGCTTCAAAAGGCACATTTTTATTGTTTATAACTAAAGACTATACTTGCTAGTTCGGCTACTACAAAAATGCCAGATGAAGGCATTTCTATAACATAGTCGTCGTATCTGTTTCAAATACTAGTACTAAATACACCATAAGAATAGCAATACGTAATA
>BMAO01032025.1:0-39377 GCA_019973975.1 Trichonephila clavata | reverse complement strand
TTCTATTTAAAATGAGATTACTAAACAGTTTCACTTAACAATTCCTTCTTTTCTCTATAAACTTTTTAATATTTGCGTTAATTTAGGTATTTTTCCAAGTGTTTGGAAACTTGCCCAGGTCATTTCCATCACCAAAATAAGTGAGTTTAAATTTCTTTATTTGAATAACCTTAAATGCATAAGCTTTCTTCTAAATCTAGATAAATGCTTAGAAAACCTTTTTCTTAGCAATATTTGCAGGTATCTGCGCAGTGGAGACTTTCTTTCTAGTGATCAGTATGGTTTTACCCCTCAAAAGAGCACTGAAGACTCTCTTGTATGTTTGAACGAGATTCTTCATAGAGGTAAGAAGAATCATTTACACTCAAAATTGGTTTCTCTTGATATAAAAGGTGCTTTTTACAATGCGTGGTGGCCTTGGATTCTGAATCTCCTAAAGAAAGCGGACATTCCGATAAATATTTTTTCATGTGTTGTTGAATTTTAAATGACAGAATGGCCAAAATGAAACTAGATTAGACATGTGCAATCTGCTGTCTTGAAAAGAGGTGCCCTCAAGGATCAGTTTCTGGATCTATTTTTAGGAATATCATTACCAATGATCCACTCTCTAAACTTAAAAATCTTGCTGACTGTGAAACCAAAGCTTTTGCTAATTACATCTTAGTTTGTTACTAAGGTAGGGATCTTCCGGTGACTTTCTTACACGCACAGGAAATTTTGAACCTCGAACAAAGAATAATGCTTTTGCGGATCGTATGTGAATATCGTACCGTAAGTTACTGGTCAGTATATAAAATTTCTGGCTTCCATCAACCGACATTGCTATTCTTCATGATACTGCCTGCAGAGAAAACCTCTCTGCTTCTTCCATTTCTAATTATGATTGTATTTTGTCTTCATTTTTTATTCCTCATCAGAGATGAACTCTCTGAATGTTATTCAGTTTCATCATAAAAGCATGGATGATTTCGTGATGAATGTACAGTTTGTGTAGCTGAACTTTTATATTTAAATTTCACCGTTAAAGGGATCACTGAACAGAATAGTAGCATCTCAGACTATCTCATTTATGCCGATTCTCTTTCTTCCTTGGATTCTCTGAAGTGAATTTCTTCGTCTAAAAACAAAATCGTTGTGATCTAAAAGTGACTTATAAGCTTGAATGATAAAAACATCTCGATAGTTTTCGCATTTGTTCGCGGACGCATGGACGTTTATGGAAATGAGAGGCCAATTGGCTTCCAAAGGCTGCCACAAAGCGTGACATTGGCATTGCCATTAGTATTCTTAGCTCCTTTTACAAGAAGATATGAAAAAAAACAATAGTGAAGTTTTGGAACCAAGAATGTTTCATTTTAAATAAAGGGAGCTTAACAAGGAAATTTTTTCAACCGCTAATAAGAGACTGCCATGCTATCATTTTATACTAATTACAAATATACCTAATTACTCACTGGTCATGGTAAATTTAAAAGCTATATAAGCAAATTTAATTTGGTTCCGTCGTCTTTCTGCGAGTGTAATATTGGTGGTGAAGCGTGCGTGCCATTAATATAAATTGACCTCCAAATTTTCACCAACTTATTTCCACCAAAAGTGCTTTTAAAAAATTCTGTAAATTTATTGTAAATATTTGTAGTCCTTTATGACTTTACTTTTTTTCCCTTTATAATGTGTATTTTGTACTTATTGTGTAAGACTCGTGTGATAATTTGTGGTGCACGGGGATTTATGAATGCTTTCAATAAAAAAAAATATTTATTATTTTATGCACTTATGACGTTTTTAATGAAATTTTTCTATAAAAAGGAGCAAGAATACTAATAAAACATTAATATTTTTTTCATTTTACTCTTGCTTTGAAAAAAGATATTCACATAAAAAGAAAATATTGGCATTTAATCACCAATATATTGTCAATTAAATTTGATCTAGTGCATTTTTTTACAAAACAATAACCAGAATAGAAAACAAAAAAAGTTTAATGCATTAAAAATTAAAGCCTCTCTTCATTTTCAAAATCCCTTAACACAAAAAAAATATTGCTATATTTTTGAAGAAATGCATATTTAACTATCATTAAGCTATCGTTTTTCTTCTAATATTTTTAATTTGTTTTGCTTCATTCCAATGTTTAAAATTGTTTACATGTTTTATATTCTTAACTCAAATAGATAACAAGCATTCAAGAACAGATAGAAACATTTGTAACACATAAAATAGATATTCGTAATAGATAAAAATAAATTTCAAAAAACTGAAATTTGAATATAACAATGTATTTTCTTTCCTTGCTTGAGGCGGATATATTTTCTGTTTGTACCGGAATCAATATATTTGATATTCAGAATCTCAAATATTCATGGGGAAAAAATTTGCAATGCATATTAGTTTCAAAAAAGCTTGTGTTATCGGTGTCTGAATCATTCTGAATGATATAAATGTTGTTACTTTAAAGCCATATCATATCATCTTATCAATTTTATGTGTATGGATGGCAAGAAACCAATAATACAATGTAATTCAATTGCAAATTATTCTTTGGGAAAATAAAAGTAAATATAAGGAATATATTTCAATATCATCGATTCGATATTTGTTGTTTAGATGATGCGTCATGATTTATACTATATTTATTGAAGAAACGGCATTTGTTGTTGTTTTTTCATTTTTTTATAAAAATTATTATGGAAGTATTTTGTGTACCATTTTATGAAACATTGTTTATTTATTACGAAAATAAAAGTGCCCCGTGATTTTAAATAAATTTACAGATTGATTTCTAAAGCGAGAAATAAAAGCCAATTGTCGATTTAGAGATATGTATAAGGCATATAAAAATACCATAATCCAAAACACCATATTTAAGGCATCCGACTACTTGCGACAACTTTTTTTTTAAAAAAAATGGAGATGTGGAGATTTTTTGTTGTTTTTAGATTTGTTTAGAACATTTTATGAATAATATGCTAAAATTAAGAAGAGAAAAAGAAATTATTATAACTAAAATGGGAAAAAGTGGGTAAAAATTGACAAAAAATAACATAAACGTGGCCCACTCTCTACCAAAAGTTTATGAACAAACTTTTAATTTTTCAATTCTTATGTGTTGCTATGCTATTCACTTTTAAATGACCTGCAGGATAAGAGATATTTTAATTTTTACCAACTTAGAGCACTTTATCTTAGTTATTATATGAAATTCCTTAAAAAAACACTGCTTATATTCACATAAAGGGCTGTAAATTTCGTAATAAAACGGTGATTAATAAAACTGAAGGTTAAAACACTTCTACTATTATACAGATCATTCAAAAAAAATTTCAGTTAATTATTTTCAAAACTTTTTGAGCAATCGCTGGCCCTTTTTGAGCATTTAAAAAAAAACACACATTTTTAATAAAACGCGTTTTAAAGTATGACATTTTGCTTAAAGTAATAGCATCTTCTCTTACTAAAACACTTATAGTTTTTGCTCTAGTGAACGGAAAAAATAAACTTGGTATTTTTATAAGGCTAATAAGATGGCTTATAAAATAAAATCATAAAAAATTTGTCAATTTTTAGCAAAATTCACAATTTTTGGGTAGTTGGATACCTTAAATGTAAAAGCCATACTTTTAAAAGTCTTAAATAACTTACAAGTGTATTGGCTTACAAGAAACTTAACTTTTACTTCAAATATTTTTTTCTTTATTTAATCCCTCTAAAATCGGTTGGCTGGTTGGCTCAGAGGTAGAGGGTAAGGCTAAGGGTCGGCTTCGTAAGGCTAAGGATCCGGCTTTGATCCCGGCTGGAGTCAACAGATTTTCTGGATACGAAAATCGCAGGCACGCATGTCATATGATTATGTGGCATGTAAAAGATTCCTTGAATATCTATTTGGATATGGTACTCTTGGCAAAAATAAATCACGGCAATATTTAGCATCCGATGAAAGCTTGAATTAAATTAAATCAAGCATCCAAATATGGTAGCGAGAGCCGCCACTAGAGGGTGCCACCACTGAAATGGCTCTAAGATTTGGAGACTTGCCGTGTCTACAAAGGCCTAGTTGCTTTTGGAAAAATCTCTCTAAAGCCTCAAATATGCAAATAGAAGCCCTTTAAATTTAACGCTAATACCTATTTAGTTGCGATGATGTTAGTATGTTGATGTTCATCACATTTGGCATTTCTGTAATTTTTAAGAGTAAATTAAAAACTTTTTAAATGAATATACGTAAACTATAAACAAAATTTATTAATTATAATGTTTTTGAAGCTTTTGGGCCCTTAAAATTTTTGATATTTTAATCGTCATAACTTTATTTTTTTCTCTGTGGTATCAAAGCACAAATGTGTTGAATTAAAATGCAAATATTTAACATAAAAGTTTTTAATATTCAATATTATATAAAAAAACATGAATAGTAAACCCATGAATATGAAACTAAGGAAGACAAAATAAGAGATTTATTTTTTTGCAATGCCGATCTTTTAAAATTAAAGGTTTGTTAACCGGACAAAAAAATATGATATATTTAAAGTAATGTAACATGAAATAATAAAAAATTTAATAAAAATAGAAGACAAAAAATGTAATGTGAAAAAAGATTCCTATGAAAAGCTTCTTTATGTTCTTTATTCCTTAATGTATTTGTTTTGTTTGAAGTATCATTCTATGACGAATGAACAAAGCGGTTGAAATCTGGATCACGTTTAACATGATACTACAAATCTTAGAAAACAACTAGCTCGACATGGCGAGTCAGATTTTCTTTCAGAGGAAGGGAAACACTGTAAGCTCTCAAGCGAAGAAATGGGAGCTGGAATTGGATAACATCCGCCCAAATAGTTTTTTTCCTTGCAATATAAAGGATTCCACAAAAAGGTCAAGAAAAAGGAATACTCAAATTTTGGCATCTCGATACATCTTTGATCCAAAAGTGTACATAGCAGTTATATTTGTTTATAGTTGTTTTCTGATCAAATAAAAAAAAAGAGTTGAATTTCGAAGCATTTTTGATTTAATAAATTATATTTTTCTTTTCTCTTACAATGCAAAATCTTAAACAAAATTTTAGAAAATTTAAAATTTTGCTCAAATTTTTTATGTTATTGCAAAATTATACATTATTTAGTTTTCCTGCAGTGAAGCATTAAACTACGATAGCCCATTGCATCTGTAGACTTAAAAAATTAGAAAGAACGACTTTAAGCAACGAAATTAAGACATAGAACAAGTATAAGAAAATCATATAGTAAAATTCATATGGCTCCTAATATGAGAGAAAAACTAAAATTTAATCTATTATTTTAGAAAGCCTTTATTATTTATTATATTGTTCGAATCAATTAGAACAAATGGTAATAAAAACGCTTTTTTCTAAGGCCCTAGCTTTTAATCATTACATATCTTAAGTAGACTGAAAAATCTCTATTTCAGTACGAAATATGTCTTTCTATAGCAGAAATAACCTCTTCATATTGACTCCACTAGTGCAGAGCACATGTTCATCATCGTAGAAACACACTTGTATAGAACTTTTCACTATTTGTTCTGTTGTCGTGCTAAGCGATTCTTGAGAATATATCATAAATTTTCAATAGGATTTAGGTCTGATGAATTACAAGGCCAATTAAGCCCTTTTATTTTATTTTCCCGCATGAAAGTCTGGACCGATATCGAATTGTTACAAGAAACCAAATCATGTTGAAATATTCCATCAAATGTTTCCATGGATGGAACAATTCTACTGTGTAATATTTCTATGTATTTGATATAATTCATCATACCTTTAAAAGGAACTAAGTTTCCAATGCCATTTGTTGAGAAAAAACCCAAAACATCTATTTAGAAGGGTGTTTTATAGTTTTAGGGATAAGATCTGGCAGCATAGTTTTCACTTCCCAGGTTCGGGGTTCAAATACCGGGCTGTGGGTAAGGTCGACTCAGACTTTCTTTCCATCAGTGGATCAATAAATGAGTACCAAGCTTGCTCGGGAATTTAACACTAGGGGTTTCACGTCAGACTGACCATGTGCACCTCAGCAACCAAGGTCACGGAAATTGAATTGGGTACAGTAGACCTTGACCCTCGTGGGCTGTTGTGCCACTGAGTTTAGATTTTGTTTTTCAGTTCATACATTGTAAAATAATTTTAATTGATACATCAAATTTAAAAGTTTATAAAGGTTATTTAAAAAATGTTGGATAAATGCATCGAATTTGTAGTGTAATGGCAAGATGAATTAATTGAAATAATATAAAATTATTTGCAATCTATTTTTAAAAAATAAATGAAGATAAAAGTTTATTCAATTCTAAATTTGTACAGTCATTAATACCAGATATAATTAATTGCTTATTAACATCAAATTTTGTCGCTGGGAAAAGGTTTTTGTCGGTGAACTTTGTAAGTTTGAACCGCGGTCAAAAGACTAGGGCAGGGGTGTCCAACCTTTTTCGGAAGAGGCCACTATCTGATAAAAAAAATTATGCGTTCCGCTTCAAATTTTTCCAACAAACAAAAAAATGAGAAGGTGAAAAAATGTTACTTATGAGCTGATTATAAAATTTTTATGGAAGTAACGCATATTTTATCCAAATCTTAGTAGTGGAAGTTTAAAAATAATATAATAAATAAAACAAAAGTACGAACTAATTTTTTTTGTTAAAATTTTCTTTTCATTCCAATCAGTTAGGTTAGGTATAAAATAAAAATGTGAGTAACCAGAAAAATTTAATTCTAAATAATTATTATACAATCAGTAATTTCTTAATGTGGTTTTTCAATTTATAGATTTTTTACTGGGTCTTTTACGTCAGGATTAGTTCTCGAAGATGCAAACAAAATCGAGTTGTTTTAGGTGTGCATCAGTGTCTATTCTTTTCTTCAAAATCGAGATAAAAAGGCAAAAGAAGATATATGATCAATAAGGATTGAAAAAAAACAATATTTTCCTTGTAATATTCAATTTAAATTATTTATGTATAGTATTGTTAAAAAAGCTAAATCTCAAAGCCTATCTTCATTCTTGAGAAACAAGTACTCACTGGGCAGTTCATTGTTTCTTCCAGATATTTTAAACAAGCTCCCTCAAATTCCAGAATCCACGAATACACTTTCTTTGGAAAACCAAAGCATACAACAGAGGATTGTTCGTTACATTATAATTTTCTATTGTAATTTAATTATGTGTATTTAAATAAATTTTGATGTTTTATATTTTGTATGAGGCAACCGCCTTTCAATAAAACAGTAAAAAAATTAGTATTTACTATTATCTATTGAATTTTTTTAATTTTTCAATAAGTCTTCTATTCAGGCGCACCACACTGTGGCACGCGTGCCACGGGTCGGCCACCCCTGGACTAGAGTAACAGCTGAGCTGACACCCCACTCGTCAACCTTTTTAGCTGTGACGTACCGAACCAATTACTAATATGATTCAATGTGCCACACAGTAGGGCATTTTTTTAAACAATTTGGATCCCGCGATAATGAATGCAGGGTTGGAGAATAGAGGTGAATAATATACATAGCTCTTTACAGTATAATTATATATTAGTTTTGCATCATTTAAAGATGTTTCACAACATAAAATATAACTATTTCTTCAACAAAAATAAAATAAATTAAAATTGTAAATATATTTTATGTATTTTTAAACATATTTATTAAAATAAGAAATATACAACATAAAATGTAAGGATTTCCCTTCATCATAGCTAAATAAAAATTTTAATGCAAACCTAGAGCACTACTGTACTTTCATTACTCAAAATCAAGATAGTAATTTGTGACTGTGAATCTGACGCCATTCTGGACATTCAATTGTTAAACATAAGGGTTTTTTTTTTTTTTTTTTTTTTGCAGACTCGAAATATTTTTTGTATGAGGAAAAAATTGTTCATTGTTCCCATAGATATGTAGAACCCAAAGTGTAAAGCAGACTACATGCAATTTTCTCCATTCAAGCAATTAAATCTCTCCAGCACTGATATTCAATAATTTACAAAATAGCTGTAAATTTATATTTAGAGTAATCTTTCAGAATCTTTCGTAGTTCTGTAAATGTCCATATTTCTCGAGATGTTTATCAAATAAAGTTTATTATAAATTTATCAACGTTCATACAGTCGAAAATTGACAATTTAGTAGAGAAGTGCAGAGTGCCACTGAGCATTGTACCGCGGGCCATATTTTGTCGACCCCTGATCTAAACAATATCCCGCAACATGTTACCATGAGGGTTTTTCAGTATTGATAGATTTAACGTGCACGTTCGATCTTCTGTAGTACATTAAAATCCTAGATATAGATTTCATGTAGAATTTCTATACAATACAATACATTTTCGGTTTCAGTTTAGGGCTAATGTCCTACTTTTCATTAGATATTATAAGCATCTGTAATATAAACAAAGAGAAGTTTGCTGAATTTATGCATTTTTGCCATATATATTTTTAAATATTCATTTTAAAGGCATTTTTCTGTAACATTAAAGCTATATTTTTTTTTACAATTATTAAAAGTAATTTTTTTTATTAAGCAAAAAGCGGTAAATATAGGATTTCACACATGCCACACCGACACGTATTCTTCTGGAAAAAATAAATATGTACAGGATGTTACCGAATTCGACAGGCAAATTCAGAGGAATGACAATGGGCAGCATGGGGAGGATAAATCAACGTATAATATGGGATCACAAATTACGTTTAGTCGGAGTAATTCGCAAAAACAATTTTAAAAAGTGTGATGTCGAGTGGGGCAATAAGAGGAAATAAATACATTTATTAGGCGTAAAGCATGTTTACAACACTAACAATGCTGGTGTCAGAGATGCAACGACAAATGGCTGCCACAGAAGAAATTGCCGCCGTTCAGGAGTTAGCTCCGCTGACACCGACGGACAAAGGATTGTCCGAAGCGTTCAAACAAATCCGTTGTGCTGACAATGACAGCTGAAGTGAAGACGATCCGTGAGATGAGATCCTTCATTGGAGCCACCGGTGTCTCACATAAAACCGATTTCAGCTGGTCTCAGAAGAAGAAATCAACGGAATTGAGGTCCGGGAAGAGTGGATGCCAAGCAACAGATCCGCCGCATCCACTCCACCTCCAAGGATATGTAACATGGAGGTGCTTTCACCCCGCAATAGAAAAATGTGCTGGTGCACCATCGCGCATGAACCATCAGTTCTGATACTCTTATTCCCCCCAGATGAGTGGAAAGTTTGCATACAGGAGGGTTCCTTCAACCTTACTACGGAGCTCCAAATCCCCGCATTCCTTTGCCCACTCCCCTCACCTGGCTCATTGTCTACCAACGGCTACTATAATCGCGTGAACATGATTTGCTACCTCGTGTTCTATGGTGATATGTTGTCCCATGCTGCCTACTATCACACCTATGAATTTGTCGGTTGAATTTGACAACACTGTATATCAGGGTATTAAATTTTTCACAGCCAGTCGAGCTGTATCAAATCATAATTCCATTTCTGTTTGTTTTATGGACTGCTCAGATTCTTTATTCTGTTGCTTGAATTTCATTGCAACTAATAAAAAAAGGAAAATTGAATAGCGAGAGGCAGATTATGTGTTTAGCTTAAGGTATCCGACACTACTTGCTCGACAATTTTTTTTAAAAAATGGAGATAGGCAGATTTTTTGTGATTTTTAGATTTGTTTAGTACATTTTAAGAAAAATATGATAAAATTAAAAAGATAAAAATAAATTATTATTACTTAAATGTGTGTGTGGGAAAAATGGGGTAAAAATTTACAAAAAATAATATAAACTTGGCCCATTTATATTATTTTTATTTACCGAAGTTTATGAACAAATTTTAAATTTTTCTATTCTGATTTGTTGCTATGTTATTCATTTTTGAAATGACCTTCAGGTTAAGAGAAGTTTTAATTTTTATAAAAACTAGAGCACTTTATCTAAGTTATTATATGAAATTGCTTAAAATAACAGTGATTATATCAACATAACGGACTGAAAATTTTGTAATAAAACAGTGATTAGATCAACATAATGGACTGAAAATTTTGTAATAAAACAGTGATTGATAAATCTGAAGGTAAAAACACTTCTAATATTATACAGAACATACACAAAAACTTTCAGTTAATTCTTTTCAAAACTTTTTTAGCAATCGCTGTCCCCGTTTGCGCATTTTCAAAACAATACATTTTAAGTAAAATGCGTTTTAAAGTATGACATCTTGCTTAAATTAATGGCATCTGCTTGTACTGAAACACTTGTAGTTTTTGTTCTAGTGAATGGAAAATAATAGACTTGGTATTTTTATAAAGCTAATAAGATGATCCATAAAATAAAATCATAAAAAAATGTCAATTTTTTGAAAAATTCAGAATTTTAGGGTAGTCGGATACTTTAAAAATTAAAAACAATGAAACTACAGATTCAATCAAATTTGAAAATTAATACTGAATAAACAGTAAAGAAAGCTCAATTTAGTGAAATCAAATAAATTGACTCAATAGAAGAAAGAAAATACATACATTATGCGTATTTACTCATGGTTTAATTTGAAATCTGTTAAATCTAAGTTAACCATTGCATTGCAGTTTATGCAATGAATTCTTTGAATTATCTCCATATAACAGTGAAACTTCTTCAGACATACTTAATGAAGATAGAGCAAGTAATGCTTAAGTAACTACATATTAAATTTTAATCTTAGTCGATTTTGAAGTGCGTAAATAATAACCAGTTCCTTACTATTGAATAATTTATTGAATTTCATATCACAATTTACATTAACTAAATGTCATGTAAACATGTGTTGAATGTCATAAAATCTGAATTAAATGTTGAATTATAATGAAATTGTGTCTTTCACGGTTTAATTTAACCGAAAGCTTTTTAATCCAATCATATAAAACTGTCGCCTAAACATTATTAAATTCAGCTGTTATAAACAATGAAGAATAAAATAAAAAATGACGTACGATGAAATAAAAATGCGTAAAATTTGATTTAAAGCTACAATTCATGTTTACTTATTTATAAAAAAAAATTATCTATTGTAATTTATACAAAAAAATTGTTAAAAGCAAATTTTTTTCCGTTGTACCATTTTAGTTCAAAGTACGAGAGGTGAGTCGGAAAATAAGTTTCCCATATCGACTGTGGTCAAAGTTGTGTATGAAAGTCAAAAAATAGAATGAGACATTAAAGATAAGACATAGCTTTATTTTTCCACATAAGTAACAAGTACATTGAGATATTTGTCATACCGCTTGATAAGCTTCAAAAAGTCCTCCAGGAAAAACTCAGGCCTTGCATAAGGAAAAAGAGTTTAGCAGCTTGTTTGACTTCACCGTTGCTTCCAACTTCCTATCGAGATTCTTCTTCAAACCGGAAACAGATGAAAGTCACTTAGTGCGAGATCAGGACTGTATGGGGGATAGTATAGGTGATCCCAACCATGAGTTGCAATATGGTTTTGCATTGCCGTTACAGAGTGTGATCTCGCTTTGCCATCCAACAACAGAATATCAGATCTAAGAGTCCAGGCCACTTTTCCGAAGCCATCTGCTTGATCGCTGATGACCTCTACCCAATGGTGTCTCGGTGTCTCGCGAGTTCACCTGCTGTTTCGTCGTTTGCCCATAGCCGTTAAACTCTTCTACCGAATGCAAAGCCCTAAATTTTTCCTGGAGGGACTTTTAAGCTCATTAAGCGATATAACAAATGTCTCAATGTACTTGGTACTTAAGTTTAAAAATAAAGTTATGCCTTATCTTTACTGTCTCATTCTATGTTTTGACTTTTATACACAACTCTGACCACAATCGACAGGGAAATTGATTTTCCGACTCACCCTCACTATATCACACACAAAACACAATAAATAGTTTCTCCAACTAGCAAAGGATTTTCCCGTGCAGAGGGGCCGATGCACGTTAAATATGTCGAGGCTAAAACGTCCTCCCGATGGTGTGGTGTAGTAGTTAGGAGAAGGAGGTGACAGATCAGGTGTCTTCCTCGTCACATGACCATTCTTCAAAAGTACGAGGTCCGTCACCAATAGCCCAAGTGCAGAGTGCGAGGTAAATATACCTCTCACTCTCTTCGCTAAAAATGGATTTTGCAGAAACTGATTTGGAGAGAGGACGGTTGAGCAAAAGTTTACGATACTTCCGTTTTAGAACATTGTTTCGATACAACGTGCAAACTAGACTTAGATATCAATTACTTAAAAAAAACAGTATATAGTCGTAGAACATCTTGAAATTCTCAATGTAGTGGGTGGATATTTTTTTAATGCAGACTATGAGTTTTTCTTTTACTCATTTCAGATAATTCTTTGAATATTTGTGTGTGTAAAAACCTTTAAAAGAAAAATAATAAAATTACTAAAAAATAATCAAAAGTTTATAAATTGATCGGAAACGTATAATACATTAAAATATAAAGCAAAGAAATAAAAGCTGTTTTCTAAAATATGTGAAATAATTAACAAATCTGTTACTTGAAGGTATTTAATATCAAAATTAGTTCTTACTTTTTGAATCAGACTGGAATCGTAAAGAAGCAAAAAGTGAACTATTCCACCTGATCTAAAAGTGCATAGAGGGGACGATGATAGAACAAATTTTCACACGATTCATGAGCTTTCTAAGCCCAGATAAAAATAACACAAGTGATTGTTTTTATGTTTAGGCAAATTGAAGTGTGAACATTTACGCTAATAATGATATTATGGAATTTACTCCCTTACAGCCGCTTAAATACATTTAGCTACTTTTTAAGGTATTTTTATTGAAATAATATAGAAATATAGACTTTTTATATTTCCAATAACATAAGAAAATGACAAATTCTTACAATAAGGCAAGAAACACACAAAAAATATAAAGCAAGAGAAAAAAGTCAATGTCCCATCAGCAGAAAAACGTAATTAATTTATTGCCAATTTTAAAGAATAATTGTGTTTATAAAAATTTAATAAAAGTATCTATCAAAAAAAAATTTTAGAAGAGACAAACTTTTTCAAGTATTGACTAGCTTAACTTCTAAAATATTTTGAAATATCAATAGAAAACTACATGTAGAATTGAGTCCATTAGTTATTTAGGTAGAAAAATACATCAAAAAGTTATTCATTATTAAAGATATGCATCTCTTACTATTAAAATTATATATATAGCATGTTTTTATTTGCATATAAATTGTTAATTGTTGTTCATATTTTATGTTTTTGCTTTATATATCATTGATAAATGTCACTAAATCATATTTCATCTTTTCCAATTCCAAACATATTACATATATACTCAAACTATCGAAATATTGTTGACACTACTTAGACAAGTAGTTTCCACCTAATGGACAATTGATCTCATTATGCTTGCACTAAAAGCTTTGACTCAAACGTTACAATATCCAAACGATATGCTTTGGAATATAATTTATAAATAAAGCGGGATTCATCCGTCAAATCATAGTAAACAATATTTATGAATGCAACGTCATACCACATACAATTAATTTCCTTTTAAGCTTTAGGGAACGTCAAATGCGATTACACAAGTAAACTCTCATCCATTTTGAGCAAAATATGTTTTACTAAGAGTGGAGTTAGCTCGTATACTGACATACAGAATATGTTTATTAAAGGGTTATAAAAGCAGTTATGCAGTGTGAACCAAAAATCCACCCCTGATTATAAATATTTATTGGGTAGAAACTATTATAATTTAACATTTGTTTGTTTGGATATATTGTATGTACTGTTACGAATTTTTATAAGAAAGTTTTCCTCAGTAAAATGCAACGTGTAGCCCCTTGATAGCTCTGAGAATGTCTGGGCAGAATTCCAATTCCCTCTACGGAATCTTTAAAGTGTCTTTTTTCAAGCTGCCTGTTTCTTTAAACGTTTCATAACATCGCTTTATTGATTTTGTATCAGGATGTCTATAATAATGTCAAAATTTACGCTGATCGTTAATGGGTGAATTCATTTCGTGAATCTCTTTCGTGATTGGGCATTCTCTTGAATCGATGCCATTCAAGCCGAAATGACTTCTTCCTTACAAATATTTCCAAGTCACTCAAGGAAGCACCCCCGTCATCTATAGCCCAAAACTGACCTCTCCAATGATACATTAGTTACATTGTTATATTAAAAGGTTATCTTGTAATGAATTTTAATAACCAGGACAAGACTTTTGATTCACCCTGCATTACTTTGATGCAAAAAATAAACTCTCTATTCCTAAGTGCCTTTTAATGACTGTCTTTGTTTCCTTACTAATGAAATTTACTGTATTTTGCATAAAGCATTCAAATATAAACTTTGCATGCTATCATTTTTATCATAAATATTCTTTGTAATTCAGTAATATTTAGCAAATGTAGTTTAAGATTTACTATTATTTTTTATTTAATTCAAATTAGAGATTACATTTCTATTCCAAAGAATTAATAATTATTAATAGTAATATATGTTAAAAGAAGATATTAATTGCAAAGTATACATTTGTAAAACCTGAGTACTTCTTTCATAACTATTTTTCCGGTTTTTAATCCATAAAATGTACTGTTGTGAACATTCCTTGATGTATTTTTAAGTTTAAAAATTTCTTTCGCAAAATTATCTTGTATAATTTTATGGTCAACACACACAATCGCCTTAATACGTTAAATAGATTTTGAATCCCAGCGAAAAGTTCTGTCACGAACAAAGCAACTAACTTAAATGAAGAAATTTCCATAAAAATAATTCGAGAAAATGGCATCGAAAAAGCCATTATTCTATTTGAGGAGGTAATGAACTTTTGAATAACTTTTTCCAGGAATTGTTTTTTACAAGAATGAATAATAGCCTAAGAAAATAAATTGTAAGTAATTCCTGGAAAAATCAATTGAAATGTTTATTTTTTTTCAATTTTTAAACATGGTACTCAGCAGGTAACTACTTCATAAAAATTATGCACAAAAAGGAAATAGTATGCAATAAAAATTGAGTTTTAGTTTGGTAGGTTTATGTCCTTAATAAATTATCTTGAACATCCTGAAGTAGAAAAAACCAAAATTCGGTTGTTACTTTTGAGCAATATATTCTTTATTTGTTTTTAGAATTTCAAAATTATACATAAAAATAATTTCTACATTTTCTGCACTTTTTTTAAGTTTTTTTATTCCGAAGATTTTCTTTTTTCAAAAAATAGATTAACAAGTTTGAAAAGAAAAGAATGTAAACCCTTAACTGGTTTGCCAGTACGCTGTACGGGCACTGATATTTTCTTTCTATCTTTGATTCGCACACATTTTTAATTCTTATAGTGAGATTATAAGTGCTAGTGTGTTCTTAAGAGATGCAGTACTTGTCCTTGGTACTAAAATGGGTCTTTCTTAGTAGTGATGGCAGAAATTTTTCAGGCAGGAATTTAGGTTCTTGAAAATATTCAATAAAGAACAGGGATTGTTAAGGCAATTAATAATTTGTTATTAGAGAAGAAATGAAAATAGAAATATAATACAAAAAAATCCGATATTATCTTTGTCCCCATTCTAATGTAAGACTTAATATTTTTTTTTTACAGCATACTTCAAATTATGTGTGCATGTATATATATTAATGCAGTGCTGACTAATTTTACTGTTTTGTTTCTGCTTAATTTAACTGACATCTGAAAGCTACCCAGGTTCACTTATTTAACTTAGTCCGCATTAACATAGTGGCTAGTACATAAACTTAATCAATTTCAAAGACAACGCAAAACTAATGAAATTACTCGGACTAAATTAAAATAAATTCCTTTATTACAATTAAAATACATTACGAAATTAGAACTTAGATTAAACACTAATTAAAATTTAAGAATAAGAGAACTATGAACAAACATTAAAATTTCACTTATCTGAAAGGAGGCGAGGTGATGGGAGGCATGGCATTGTCTGCTGGACAAGGCGACCTAAAAATGAAATGCTCTCTAGTGATTGAGGAATCTAATGCTACTGAAAATTGTCACTCGGCGCCCTTTTAAGGAAGGGCAAATCCCACCATTTGTGCCTACGCGCACTCTTTGTCCAAGCCGATCCATTGGTCAGTCACCAAGCGCAAAGTTACAAAAGTTACAATTTTAATTAAATTTATGAGTCCGTTCACCCTGCGTACTCGTTGACACTCGGTCCCTCAGCTCAGGAATTCCACCACATCCTGTAAACAAGGGGGATATACAAATTACTGATTATTTGGGGACCAACTCCATTGCCGGCTGGCCTCTCATCAATATGCACACTCATACACAAAATCCTCAATCGTTTGAAAAAGAGATACGTACATAAAAAAATTTTGTAAGTATATCATAACATAAATTCTTTTAAGATATATGAAACATTCTTCATAGCAGGCAGAGTGTACTTCATAAAAAACAAACATGTGTACTGGTTTTTGAGTTCCACAATATAAAATAAAAAATAGTGTGAAAACTTTAAAATTGAAAATTAAAATAAGATTCTTCCATTTTCACATGCTGTTAAGTATTATGCTTAGTTATATACAATTAAAAATATGCTTTTTATGGAACATTCGGGCAAAAATTTGACCGCTTAAGGGGTTAAATATGTATTATAAAAGGATAATGTTTCTGCAAAAATAAAAAACATAAATTTTTTATTTTTCTTAAAGCCTCAAAGGGAAATGACAACTGATTTTCTATACACTGAGTAGGTGTACTGAACTAAAATCTTTTCGGTGCTTTATATTCTATCAGACAGGAGGCAAATTTGACGAATGACAAAAACTTACACAGGATTAATTAAATTTAAAAAATTTAAAAAGAGAGAGAATCAAATGTGTAAAAATAAAGAAAATACCAAACAAGACAAAGGAAAATACTTGAAATTACAGAAAATAAAAAAGTTCAAGATGGGCGTAACATTGCTCGGCTAATGAAAATTCAATGCTATGACTGGGTAAAGGATTCAGAGGCAAAAGTTAAAAAAGAGGCTGTAATGAAAGGAACTATTTTGATTGGCAACTAGCAAATAGCCTAAAAGAGGAGAAATTTGCAAAAAATTTTAAAATTGCATTATATAAAAAAGAGCATCTCTAATTCTTTAATGATAGATACTAGGACGGTACCGTTCGATTTCATTTAAAGTAGTATTTTAAGTAGAATCAGTTTTATTGAAGAATTTTTGAAAAGATATTTTTCATCACAGACTTAAGAGTTGGGTACTATTAGGCCACTTTTTGCTGTTTATTTCTCATAACGCACAAAGTTGTAATTATTTGTCTAACACAATTTTGAATCTCTTTGAGAGTGTTGATATGGGTATTAGCGGCATGGGATTATATAGAAAACCTGTTAAGAATTGTCTGAGGATTAATGTATAAATAAGCATTTTGTTATTTTTATTAAGAGTAGTTTAATGTGTCCCATTAACAACAAAGTAAAGATTATTTACGTCAAATTAGTTAGTTGAGTTGCAGAAGATCTAAATTTTTTCTCAATATATATTATGTAATAAATGAAAGCAAGTTTTTTAAGAATTTTTTCTTAAGTATTTCATGTAAGAGGACCAATGAATTTTACATTATTTTTGAAGGTAAATATTAATATTAGTTCCTTTACGGTTGTAAGAAAACAAACAGTTTCTGTTTTGGAGACATTCAAAGATATCTTCCAATATGAGTACTGATCTTCAAGGTGTCTGTAAAATTCTATAGCTGTACCCTGAAAGAACTGTAGTATCATTTGCTTGAATACTGATTATAACAATATCATGTTTTAGGATATTATTAATATAAATGTTAAATAAAGGGGAACCGGTGATGTTTCTGGGGTGAGAGTAAGTCTAATTGATTCTAACAGTAAAATTTCAAATTGCAAATAAGAATTAATAATTTTAACTAAATTTAGAAGGTAGTCAGTTTTGATCAGATTTTAAATAATACTGATGTTCGAGACATAACTTGGATGTTTTTGGATGTCAATGAAAAATTGTCTCAGTGGATTTCTTTCTTTCAAAACCTAATAATATGTTCGACGACTCTCAATTGCTGGTACTATGTAGAAAGCTTAAACCTGAAGCCATGTTGTTTTCTGATAAGGGTATAATTGCTAAGAGGATGATTGGTTAAGTTTTTAGCATATAATGAGTTTTCCGGTATTTTACTAAGAACTAGTAGAAAAGAAATTGGTCCCTAATTACTTGGTTAGATGGGGTATTTATCTGGTTTTAGAATCGGAAACACTATGTCAGTTTTCCATGATACAGAAAAGTAGCCAATATCAAGAATAAATTTAAAGCCGTGAGGGTAATTTTGAAACAAATAGAAACATTTTATTAGTATTGGTTTCATTGTCAGGCATTATTTTATTTTAAACTTAACAATATGGCTGAGAATTTCAGGTGGAAGTAGTGGAGGGGAAGGGTAAAATTTGTGAGAAATTATTATTATTTTCAATATAGTTATTGGCCATTGCAAGAGATAATATTACTAACAGCGTTATGGATATCATTAAATTTATATGTATGTTCAAGGAAGTTTGCAAAAATCTCAGACTTGGCAGCGTCGTTGATTGTGATACAAACTTGTCCATTAAGAATGAAATTTTTAGAACTAATATAGAATTAGAAGAGTTTTTTCCTATTGTTTTTTATTCAAACTTCTCAACAATGTTTCGATTTTTAGTTTGTATTCTGTTGAATTTCTTTTGTCAACGGATTTTCTGGTAAATTGCCAGAGTTTTCTAATTAAGTCATTGCACTGCGCACGAGTTGGGAATCGCGATAGTAATAGTTCTGGTCGTACTATAACATTGAAAAGCTTCTCAGACTGACAGTATCATGATTTAAGGCACCATACTCTAAAAACACAACTTATCTTCTTTATTAGTGACACTATCATGGCTAATCGGTATGTGGATGACATACATGGGGCAATTTATTTACCTTCCTTCAAGATATACCCAATTTCACTTGTCAATACCATAAAACTCGATCTCACAAGCATTCACAAACAAACAAAGTCTCAAAGGGTTTGCAGGTATTTTCCTTGACATAGGTTTTCCAAGATCTGTCTTTAATCGAGTATATAGGGGGTGTTATTGGTAGATGTTTACGTTCCCTACAACCACCTTGCTCAGAGAATGAAGTGGAGAAAAGGGTTTGAGTGTGCATAGTCGTCCATCCTTCAGCCCCCAGTTCACAAACCCTGATTTGCCGCTGCCCTTAAGTTTATTCTTGTATCATGTTAAAATAAGTTTTTATTTATTAGCTCTAATTTTCTCTTTATATTGTCTTCCCATTTTACTCACGACTTTGGTGTGTGAGTTTTCACTGTCACATTGCGTATTAATAACTAATAGAAAATTTATTAATAATTTGATATTTTTTTCAAAGTTTTCATTTATATTATTTTGGTATCGTTTTTAAAATGAATGATTTGTATTGTGCTATATTTTTCTACCATTTCACTTAAATATACTTTTTTTTTCAAAAAAAAAATACTCGCACTAGAATTTTGAACACTAAAACTTTTTCACAAAAACAACTTGATTAGCATCGGAATTTAAATGTTCCTTAAATCAGATTAATTAAATAAACTTTTTAGTGTTTATTTGATTAATAACATCGGGCTGTTTCAGCTATTTCTACTTTAATGTTATGATATTTTTTTAAGGAATAAAAGATGTGCTAATCCATTTTGTTAAGTTATAAATTTTTAAATACAGAATATTTAAATTGTCATTTAGGTAAATAAATTTTAACAGTATTAAAGCAATCTTAACTTTTTGTAAAATGTGAATATGAAAACTTATAAAATAATTTAAATTTTCAATATCAAAATAAAGTCATATGTAATATTTTATTTAAAAACAGAACATTCCCATTTGAATATCTAGAGCTGGCATTGTATCTAAAATATTTTTAAGTGCTTGGAGAGCACCATATACCATTTAAAATATATATGTGGAAGTTTCTCCCAGTTTGTATCTAATACTTTTAAAATTCGAGCTAAGCATTTTCAATTTCAGTTGTAGGGAAGAAACCAAAATTCCAAATATCCGTATGCTTAAGAATAAAATATTTATTTCACTGATGGATGGATTCAGCGTACTTATCCAAGTATCTTTTGCCCAAGGGAGGAAAAGTTTTATCTGATCTTTCGTGTTGCGTGAGATTTCGAAAAACCACTTCAAAAACCAATTTGACCTTTCGAGTGCTTTAAGAGGAAAGGAAAAAACTCCTAAGTAGATTTACGCATTTCTTCCCTTTAAAATAATTGAAAGTAGTCTGGTATATTTCGATTTAGAGATGACAGTATTTAAAACATGGAAAATAATAGAAAAATGCATGAAAGGTAAGAATATTACCTTTCATGATTGAACTTAAGATTTGGTTTTAGAAATATGAATTGAATAGTGTGTGTGTGTGTGTGTGTGTGTGCGTGTGTGTGTGTGTGTGTGTGTGTGTGTGTGTGTGTGTGTGTGTGTGTGTGTGTGTGGTGTGTGTGTGTGTGTGTGTGTGTGTGTGTGAGCTGCACTGAATTAAATTATGTTTATTACCACTCGGCATTAGCAATATTGTATCATTTCCTTTGTTATTTATTGTATTCTATACTTTACTTCTGTCTTTGAACTTATTTGCATAAATTGCCAGTAAAATATTATATTTTTACATATCATGCAAAGTTCACATTCTCAGGATAAAATTATTTAATCATCTGTAATATTAAACAAATCAATCATATCTTGGTAAGAAAATGTGCCGTGACATAGTTTTACAACAAATGTTTTATTTCGCAATATACTATCACTTATTATTGAATCATAAAGTTTTATTGTACCATATCTATTTAAATACAATTTTAAAGAACTTGAATCTTACAGCTTATATTAAATAAAATTTTAGACTATAATTTAAAGTAAATTCTTATTGAATATCCAACTATTAACTCAAAGAACGAAGAGTTTTATCAGTGGCTCATTCTTATACAAGCGTTCATACTTCGATTATTTTTTTAGCTCAGAATATGCTAAGGTTTGTGCATTTTTGCGGAATTCTTAAATTTTTGATTTGTCGAGGAATATTAGAGAATATAAAAGGGTTGAATATAGAAACTGAAAACAATAATTAGAAATCCTATATCAAAATAAAATTTTCCAAATGTCAAGAACAAAAAAAAATCACTATTACTCACGCAAAAATTTAGTCTTTGGTTATTAATATAATTTCTCACTTTTCCGGGTTAATAAATTCTACACTTTGTTATTCAAGAAATATTATATCTCAAACATTTTTACTTTAGCATCATTTGCAGATTCTTGTGAATTTCGTAAAATTCTAGAAATTAAGTATGTGTTTGTTCAAGAGTTGGCATCATAAAAAATTAATTTTAACAATATTTCAATCTTTCTGTAAATTCAAAATTACTTTTTTAAGTATTTTTTTTCATTAAAAAGCTTTCTTTTATTAAATAAAATATAATTTATGTAACTTATGCATCTATTATATTAGTTTGCATATAAGGATATATTTATTTAAAATTTATAATAATAAGTAATTAAGGAGAACTCTATTTACGTATTTATATACTTAATTTCCAAATAAAAACTCATATTTCCTGTCAATTCTATCTTTTACTATTTAATACTAGCATGTAATGGATTTTTCAAATAAACATTTAGTGACAAATAGAATATTGAAATACATACCACATTTTACTTACAACGTATCTCAGTAACAGAACAGAATAAATATGGTTCCTATAATTAGTTGAGTTTTTTTCCCGTTCCTTCCAAAACTTTTCCAAAACATATCTCATAACACTCTTCACATGAACATATAAGATCCAAAAGAATCTGCTTGACATTCCATTAGTTTACTTTTTTTCTTTCCAAAGAAACTCAAAGACCACAGCCGGAAGCCAGAGTGTATTTTTTTCCCTTTGATTTTTCTCCTTATTTATCTTGTAGAGATTCTATTTAGTTCGGACAAACGGAATTTTTTTTCTAGCTACAATCATGTAACCTTGGGATCAGAATATTCTTGAGAAAGAGAATCAAACTACTGAATTAAGATATTTTTAAGCGTTTTGTTGCTTTAGATATTTCTGATATAATTAAGAAAATATATATGTAAAACTTGTACAAAAATTATAAGATGAAGTGTAAAAGAGTGGTTATGTACTGATAATAAAGTGTAGAAACATTTAAGGTATCCGACTACTTGAGACAACTTTTCTTTAAAAAATGGACGTATGGGGATTTTTTTGTTGCTTTTAGATTTGCTTAGAACATTTTAGGAAAAATATCCTAAAATTAAGAAGACAAAAAGAAATTATTATTACTAAAATGGGAAAAAATGGGTAAAAATTTACAAAAAATAATATAAAAGCGGCCCATTTTGTGCCAAAAGTTAAAGAACAAATTTTCAATTTTTCAATTCTGATAAGTTGCTATGTTATTCATTTTTTAAATGACTTTCGGGGCCTGATTTAAGGATTGGTAGAAGGAAATGCACAAGCAGTAGAAAGACTGTATTACGAACGGTATTCATTGAAAAATGCACTGGATCAAAAGATGTCTGTTAATTTAGTATATAACAATTTGTGTGTATATGGATAGTAAAGCATGTGTCATTATCCATTATGGATAACGTAGCACGTTATCAAAATAGCGCTAACAATAATTACCAGAAAATGAAAATTTTGAGTCATATGACTTTTTATTTAGTTCAGATGTGATGTCGGGTGTTTTGAAACAGATTGGTGTCTTAGAGTGAGTTATAGAAATGTAATTTCTTTCACAGCACATACCGGATCATTGTTCCTTCCATCTTTGACTTTAAAAAAATCTCTTAAATTAGCTGAGACAGTGGCATTAATATCACTCCCATGTTTCGTCATTTTCCGTGATATTCAATATCACCCTTTCCATTATGTGAACTGTTGAATTCTGCAGTTCATAGCTGTCAATAAACACTTTCGTTATCTCTGTTATTACACAATTTCAAAATTTGTGTTTCTGATACTGATTAGAAGTTAAATACATATTTCCTTTTGCTCCTTGCTGAACGATAAGACAAAAAAACACATAGATATAAAAAGATCAAAAACATTCAGATAAGTTACTTCATATACGAAAACCACACACTTTGCTCTTGTTAAATAGCCAAATTACTAAGTCTATCACGATCCACGCAAGCATAGATATATAGCTGTTATAGCCAAGCCGGAATCGAAGATCGACTTCCCCACGTGTGATATCTAAGGGAGAAGGGGCCCCTTATCGGTAAGACGATATCTGCTACTAATGTTCGTTGAAAGCTACACTTGAATGGTCTGTTCTGTATCTTTAAACGTCATTTTGTTAATAACGCAAATATGACATAATCTTATAGTTTATGAAAATTCAATATTTTTTATCTCTATCTGGAATTCTTTGTTTGATTCATAAATAAACATAAAGCTACTTACTTGCAGTATTCGTGCCAGTCAAAACAGTACGTGTCCATTTTTTTCGAATTTTACTGTTCGGTGTTTAACTTTTGGAAATGAGTGCATAAGACAAATCTGGTAATCTACTTCAAATAATAACATGGTCGCCGTATCCTAGTCAAGGTCACGGACTCGTGGCTAACGTATCCTGTGTTCAAGCTAGCGCAGCTGAAGACCCACCGTGTAAAGAAGCTGATGCACGTTAAATCTTTCGTAGCTCAAATTTCATCCCGCTGCTGTGTGAAAGTTAGGAGAGAAAGGTGCCAGAGCTCAGGTGTTATTCTCATCACTTAATCAGGGCTCAAAATTGCGAGGTCCGTCACCAATAGCCCTCGTGTATCTTTATAGTGTAACGTTAATACATCTCTCAAACAATAACCTTTTATAAGTACAATAACACACTAGTTTTCCTACACACCATTTTCATAAGAATTAAAGATATTAAATTCATAAGAATCTTTCCACTTTGAAATGGCTCATATAAAACTTGTATTTCAATCTTTAAAAATGCTCTCAGTTAAAAGGTTTGTGTTCTCTCAATCACTGTATATCATTGGCATTGAATCATGAATCTATCATCAAAATCTCTCGCCAAGTAACTTCGTCCCATTAACTCTAATGTCACCTATATACATAACAATGAATGCCTATGTACATCAATTAGTAACTAGTTACTTTTAAAATTTGCCTGATTATAATTTCTTACTATTTATACATTTAAACTATACGTTATTTAACAAATAATTGACATACATAGTTACATCAGTTAAAAGTGCATAATTTGTATAATGGCAACATAAATTAATTAAATGTAAATTGAGCTCTCCTGAACTATGAGTAATAAAGTACATATATAAAAAATCCCTTAAACATAAAAAAAGAAAAAATGTATGAAAAAATGGAATATAATTGATAAATCACCTTAACTTTAAAGTTATTTTGAGCATCTTAACAAAAAAGTTAAAGCTAGAATTACAGCATTATTATAGAAAAAAAAATTATGATATCATTCCTTTGAAAATAATATTATAAACATTCCACAAACACATATTCAGAGATATAATTTTCTTTTTTCTATAAAATATTTTTATACTTAAAATAAAGATCCTCCTCTTTTCATTTTTAATCAATATTGCTAACTTTTCTTATAACTAAGAAAGTATTAAAAAGAGAAGACTGTGAAAATATTGGAAATTTCCATTGTACTTCAGAGAGGTAAATATTTAGGTAAAAATTGTTCTATGTAAATTCTTAATGTAACATTTACAGAATAAATGATAAATTATTACAAAACGAAAATCTTATGAAATTTTTCACTTCTTTTAGTATTAATAAAATGTTTTATTAAGTTACGCTTGCAAGGATAGTTATGTTTTAAAATATGTGACAAATTTTCAGTTACCCAAGACTTTTACAAAGAATATAATAAAACACTGTTCCTGGCGTAAAGCAATTTAAATCATTTATTTTTCAGTTTTATTCATAATATTTTAGATTTATTTTTTTGACAAAAAAAAAATCTTTTTTGTTCGCGAGACTAACGATTGATAAAAACTGCATAAAAAAACTACGAAGAAAATATAAGAAAATCTCTTATAATGAGAAAAGAGCTTCCTATTCTTTTGTTTACAGGAACTTCTATGAAGTTCCTAAATGTCAGAATCTCTTTTTATAAATTCTGAGAAAGTTCCTGAAAACAGCGAAGAACTTTAAGAATTTATATTTTACTTGTTCTGAATTGGAGAAGGGAAAACTATAAATATAAAAAAACAAAAGTTGAAACAAAGGAAGGGAATTGCTGCTTTTTGGAAATATTTGCGCATTTTTATTCCAACAAACTTTCTTTATAGAGTTTTTTAAAGTTGAAATAGGCAGGAAATTTCTTTTCTGAAGGAAGGTCTTCGAAAAGACTGTAATTTTTTTTTATTCTTGTGTTATTCAGTATTAAAAGATTTAAGTAGCTATTTATGATTCACAAAAAATGAACACTGTGTTTGTGATTTTCGCATAATTTCATGAATTGTTATTTTGAAAACAATGAATGAAATACTAACTTTGAAACGTTGCAAAATATTTAAATTACTTTACTGTTCGAATTAAATGGGGAAAATGGTAAAAAACGATTTTTTCAAAAACCCTAGCTTTTAATCATTACATACCTTATGTAGATAGAAAAATCTCTATATTAGTACGAAGTATGTCTTTCTATAGTAGAAATGACCTCTTCAACTCGTCTTGGTATTGACTCCACTAGTACAGCGCACATGTTCTTTTCATCATCATGGAAACACACTTCTGTGGCACTTTTCATTAATTGTTTTGTTGTCATGCAACTCATCTTAGCAAAAAGTTTCTTGAGAATATGTCCAAAATTCTCAATAGAATTTAGGTCTGGGGAAATTACCAGGCCAATTAAGCCCATTTTATTTTCCAGCACGAAAGCCTGGACCAATATCGAATTGTGACAAGAAACCAAATCATGTTGAAATATTCCGTCAAATGTTTCCATCGATGGAACAAATTTACTGTGTAATATTTCTACGTATTTGACATAATTCATCATGCCTTTAAAAGGAACAACGCTTTCAATTCCATTTGTGTTGAAAAACCCTAAAACATTTGTTTAGAAGAGTGTTTTACAGTCTGTTGAATATGATCTGGCAGCAGAGTTTCAACTTCACTTCGTCCAACTACACTTGATTTGTATCCCTGCACAAATAAAGGCATTTCATCACTGAAAATTACCTTCTTCTAGTTGTTAACAGTTCAGTATCGGTATTTTTGTCCTATGCTAAACGCTTTTTAAACTTTTTTGCAATAGAAATTGCTTCTTCCACTGTCTTGATGTCATACGGCTAACTTCCAGAACACTTTTCTGTACAGTTGAGGGACTCACTTCAACACCATAATCCATTAAATCCCTTCAAAGGTCTGTGCTTGTCGTACTTTCATTTATTTTGCTATTTCTTATTAGAATTTTATCAGTTCTTGGAGTAATTTTCTGTTTGAGAGCCAAATTTTCCTATTCTTTTTAAGAACGATGATCAGGAATCTTGAAATGTTCTTAAAATTCTTGAAACACTTGAAATTGCCCGCACCAACTAGAGGAGCTATATCTCTCACAGTCGTAGAAGTGTGCTTATTAAAAGAGATTATTTTATTTCCTCGGAGTAATATAAATATATGAACAAGCAAAAGTAAAACGTGTTACGTGGAATGCAAAATTATAACCACCAGCTACCACACTGAAAGTTTCAAAGCTGCATTACTAATGTACAAAAACCAATAAAACGAGTAAGTCATAGTCAAGGTCGATTCGTCACACTATTTCTGGGCAGATATAACTGATTTGAAGCAGTTAGGGACATAACTGGTAATCACATACCAAATCAGACAAGAAAAAAATGTTTGTCCCAATTAATTCGAACAGTATAGTATTTAATTTTTCAGATTTATTATACGAAGTATGCAGGAATATCTCTTCTTATAACATTACCAATATAGATTTCATCTGATCTGTTTTAGATTCGCTTGAAAATGATTGAATAATTGCAGAAAATTGCATAATAGAAAAATTTATACATATTAAATATTTTAGAATTTCACGTATTTTAAATACTGTATTATTTTCATTCAATGTCTTTATATATTAAAAAGAGTTTTTCGTGATCCCATGGAATTTATTTATTACACATAAAGTATAGTTACCAAAAATGGGTCGTAAAAAGTTGACTTGAAATGAAGGGGAGCACCAAGAACAATTTGCTAAGAGGTTCACTCCCCTCTACCTCCCAGCGCTTCTCGAAGAATCTGCTTACGACATAGATCGTGATGTCATAGATTTCTCGAGTAATTTCCAGATGCATCCATATAGTTGCCAAGTCGCCCACAAAATTTCCTGTGATGAAGACTTGAAATTTATTTCTTTTCTGCTTAGAGTATATTAAAAAAATAGAACGACATAATGCATGTAAATTACAATATTATAGTTGGATAAATGAGTATGAACAAAGCTGAAAAATTTATACAATGGGGGGGGGAGCTTGGTCCTCCGTTAGGGGGACAAGGAGAACCCCTCTCCTCTCCCTTTCTTTCCTAGTCATGATAAAATAAATTATTATTATTTTCAATACTAGACGTTATGAACTCTGATGGAAATAACTTAATTAACTCAATCCAGTAATATTAAAATACATCAAATTATTATTCACATCTTAACTAATTTACAGTTAATCGATCATTAAATCTTTTTAATTTACTGCTTACTAATGTTTTAAGTAAAAGAACGTAAAAAGTTAGTTTTTTTAAAAAAAATAATCACCTTTGAACTCCATTCTTGTGCTCATATAAATTTAAAATTCACACCATATATTTCCTAAATATCAATTAACCAAAATTGTCAATAACTTTTGATAAGTTCATTACAAGATACTGAAAGTGTCTGCATACAAATAGTTCAAATTAATTAATAAACATTTCTGTAATATGTATTAAAAACTAAATATTTTTAATTTCAAATATCTGTTGAAAGTCAGTACTTTAACTATAAAAATTAGTATACAGGCTCAGTTAACTCGTTAAATAGAGCTTTTACACTTTTAGGAATTTCAAGGAGAATTTAAATTTCAAAAAGGTAAGAAATTAAAAACGTTCAAGAATAAATATAACCTATATCAAAATTAATGATCATTTTCATAATTAGCTTTTGTTATTTCCCCTTCGTGTAATAAAACAATGTAATATATATATTGAAATTAACAATATTAAATTGAATCTTATTCTATTTTCATTTTTCGATTTTTTTTAAAAAAATTGAAAATGTCAAACTTTTTTCAAAATGATTAGAGGTTGCCTATATTTTAAAAATATAATATTAAAATAGAGGTAAAATATGAAATATAACACTCCGTAATACATAAGAAACTGTGTGAAACATTTTAAATATTTCTGGAAAGACTTAAGTATAAACTAAAACTAAGAACCGTGAGAAATGTTTAGTTAACTAGTTTGACAAACTTTTTTAATTTATCAATAAATCAGTGTTTTAAGCCAAACATGAAAAACAGAGCTATTGTTAAGGTAAACAATGGGTCATTGTTCGTGCAATATAGTATTTGACAGTTTTCCGATAGTTCAAAAACATAGTTAACCAATTTTACTTCAATTTTAGCTGAGAAATATAGTATTCAAATTAACCATATAAATTAGACACTTACTGAGCAATTTCGTGTATCATTATTTAGGCACTATGTTTTAAAATAAAACAACATTTTGGAAACCATTTTTGCACTGGATAAATAATTACTGCGGGTTATTAAATCATATTTTCTCATGTTCAGAAAAAATTTCATAACATCTACTTTTCGTACTTTTAATTATTCCTATCATATAAAAAAGAATTTCTTAGTCTTGAAGTTTTACATTAATAAAGAATAGGCAACTATTTTGATTAAATTATAATATTTGTAGATAATAAATGAATAAAACTAATATTTAACATATAAATTATCTTTTAAAATAGTGATTAAGTTAAGCATGTACATATCCTCTGAGGATTCATTAGTTGTGCAATCCTTAAAAGTGCTTAAAGAAAAATTAAATTACATATTTTTGTAGTGTTTAAAAAATCTTTGGGAAATTAATATAGGATAAAACCAAAACCTCTGAAATTATCGAATAATAGAAATATGATATTTTATACATATATATAATCAACTGAATTATCTATAAAGTATTTGATCTCTTACAAATAAACCCATATTTAAGAATTACTATTTTAATTACTTTTTGAAATATATTTTTAAATTATAAGAAAAGTAACAGCTCAGGAACTAAAACCACTTTTTTTATTGTTCTCAGTTATTATTTCTATAGATTATTATTCGATAAACATCAATATTTTAATTTATTATAATAAAATATATTAATGCATTAAACTTTTTAAATAAACTATGTAATTGTAATTAGTGTGCGAAAATCATTTTGCAATGTTTTGTTTTCTTTTAAGTGCATTCATTAAGAACTATTTTCCCTCATTATAGCCACTTTAAAGAAATTTTCCTTTTAGATCTCTTATTTATTTAAAAATTCTCTATTAACAAACAATTGTTTATTGCATTCATTGGAAATAGTTTAACATGTATTTTAAATTTTCTTTTAATAAATGACATTTTTTAATTAATTAATTTTGTGAAGAATATATATATATAAGAGAATTGGAATCTATTCTTAAGTTAGCATAGCCAAATGTTAACAAGAACATATTACAATTTCTATAACAAGTATAATTAGACTACAGCAAGACGCATAAATTAATATCCCATTTTCAGAACACAAAGCCAAATAATGTGTAACTTCTGAATATCATTAAATGCATTAGTGATAACAGAAATGTTGTGTTTTTCTAATTTACAGAGAAAATGTCTTATCATATTTAATTCTCTTTAACATAATTGTCAGGAATAGTTTGCTGAAAAATTTATATTACAAAAAGAATTAAATAATTAATGTTCCTTCAAAGGATTGTAAAAGGTATCTTTTACGTATAAAACGATGTAATATTACAGAAAAATCATATGCTATAAAAATTTATTTTTTTAATAATTAGACATTTTAACACATGACATCTGAGATGGAAGAGTTAAATACTCATAATAATCCAGGAATTTCAAATTACAAAAAGATAAAACTAGTTGAGTACTTTTTGAAAAATCGTGATCTAACTCCAACAGTTTTTTCGTTTGAGAAACAACGAATTATTCAACAACAAATTTTCTGTTTCTTTAAGTCTGATTAAAAATAGGACGTATAAAAATAGTAAGAAAAACTTTATTTCCCTGATAAAGACAATTTATTTTGATTTAACTGTTTTTATTTCTAATACATGGCGAATTCTATAAGCAGTGTTCTTTTTCCCGTACTTTTTTGCCCAAAGAATATTTATAGAGATAATGCAGGTAATAAGTTGAATTTCTTCTTTTTGTTCCAATTCACTTCCATGTCTTTAATCTTTAAATGTTGAAACTTTAGAAACATCAACTTTTCTTTCAAAGACAAAAGAAGTTAAGTAACCGTATGCACTTTAAGAAAACCAATATTCCAGTGAAATACTTCAATGAAATGTCTTTTTTAGAAATGCAAATCACTCGCGCACACACATTGTGCGGAAATAATACCAAATTGAAATTTTATTTATTTTCTTTTCATTTAGTACGGTTTCAAGAAGCAGTCAGAATTATTGGATTTTTGATGACTTTGAGCCTCAATGTGCCGAAAACAAAATATCAGTTTTCGATAGAACGACTGCTTGGTACTTTTCTTTACTTTTCGCATTGTGTGTGATTCATTATTATTTCAAAATGAAATTTTATTATAACTTTAAATAACAATCGGAGATATATAATTAAATTTTTCGAAGTTTTTTTTCCAGAAATTCTGAGATTGCTTTACATTTTCTGAATGAATAAAGCTTCTATTGGTTTCTAAATCTGTTCAATCGAACGGGCACCAATGGGAAAGTTTCAAGAATCTTTTTCTGCTAGAAATCAAAAATTTTGCAAAACAAATTAATTTTGAAAATGATAATTTTATAAACTGAAAATTGGCAGGCAAACTGTAATTACTAGTTTCTGGATGGTAAACTCAAATACTCCAATTACTCTCAACTGACCATTTTTGACTTACAGGTAAGAAGTGTCATTTAGCTAAAAAAAAGTTTTAAACATTGTAAGGAATGATATTTCTAAATTAATTTTGTTTCGAGTCATAGAATTTATGATTCTCTATCTTCTAAGCAATTACACTATAATTTTAGAGGTATAGAAATATATTTCTATGAATTATACATAAAAGAAAATTCGTATATTTAATTTTTTAATGTAGTCTTAAAAAATTTTAATAAATATTATTATAATTGTGATCAATTTAAAAATCAGCAATGAAGGATTTGAACAAAAACTTTCTTCAAATGCATATTTTTATTCTATATTTATCAAAAATTAAATAAATAACCACTTTAAGCTATGATTTCAAATTCAAAAACTGAGATGACCCAAATGATCATTGTTTTAGTATGTTCAAATAGTCCTAAAAAAATTATTGTTTTATAAGAAATAACACGAATGGAATAGGCTAATAATATTAATTGAACTAATAAATAAGTAGAAGTAACTGCTCCAGGCCGAGATTGAAGTTCACTAGTTCTAATTATGTGTAGGTTAAAATTTAAAGCTACACTAGGGAATATTTGCAAAATTGTTTATAGCATGTCTTATATTGTGAGATCCTTAAATTTTCATGCAAGCTGAATTCAATTTTATAATATTTCTTATTATTTACACAAAGTTTATTTCCACTTAAAAATTCTTACTATAATTTTATAGCTATAGTCTTCAAATAATATTTCTTATTTGTCGATCTGTTTAAAGTAAGCATGCCCTCTTATGCACAATAAGCATTTAGTATTAAAACTAGAGCAAAAACAATTATAAGTAATATGCCTTAAGCATTAATATTGGCATGTTGCAGTATAAATCGACTTAGTTCAATTTAATGCAAAACAACACAACTCTTTAAATCCAGTTGTTTGACAAACTTATTCTCTTCGACAGTTTTAATAACTTTGAACAAAAATGAAACTATAATTAAAATATAAATATGCTGTCATGCAAACAAGATTGTTTGCAAGCTAAGTGATTTACCTGATAAGCTGTGGATAGGAGTTGCTATATCACCCAAAACTATCGTGCAAAAAATTGAGATGTTCCAGAGTAGATGCAATTGACTCTCAAAATAATTTTTAAGTTGTGGTACGAAGTTAGAAGTTGCGCCGTTCTAAAATTATTTTGCGGACTTTGACCGCGAAACACAAAGAGTCCCGTATAAAATCATCCTAACGATCAGATGGAGTTAGTCAGTAATTAGTAAGATCAAGCAAAAAAATATACTATCAGTAAAATTTTCTTACAACATTAGCTATGCAATCAATAAAAGTAAAACCTATATTTACATTCGTAAACTCTAACATGTATGAAACTTCTAAACGAATTTTTCAAGTCAAATGATTTACTAAACAAAGAATGTGTAATATATTATTCTGAAAACGAATCTATATATGTATGACCTTAACTGAACAAAACTTCTTATCGCCTTCTTTTTAATTATTATACGTTTTTATTGAACTTAAATTCTTTTATGTTTATAAAGATGGAATTTTACAATACATTTTTCATACATTTCCTGATATATTAGATTTATGGGTACTTTTCCGTTTCGGGGGACCGTTGGGTACGGTTTTTTTCTTCTTGCCAAATTAAACACATAAAACAAAATAAGGTGCTTTTTTAAAGATGTCTTTCAACAAATACACCATAAGCACTCAAACTCGTGAATTGTGTGATAGGTTTAACCACAATTAATTAATTTTTCTTGAATTTGGCGACTTTTTGTTGCATTTTAACGGCCCCTCCCTCCCTGAAACGGAAAAGTACCGATTTCTTAAATTTTTACAGATTTTACATACTACCGATTACTACATAAAATCTCGGCATCTTCAAAATTAAGTTATGGATCACTAAATTTATACTTAAATATTTATTCAAAAGAAGAGAGATATCGAAATTGAATACAAGAAATATTAAAGAGTGATAGACGCGAGCAACTTTTGAGACAATTAGTTTTTTTACTTTTTTACTCCATTACTTTTTTTCCAAATTCTTATTAAAACTAAAATTTTGTTCTTACATATTTATATAATGAAGTACAAAAAAAAGTAATTGACGTATATTTATACTAAGAATATGCGTGACATTCAGTTTTGCATCTCTGAATTTGTTACAGAGATCAGTAGGCATCGATTTTCAATGAAAATATTATTACTATCATTTTTACTATGAATATTTATCATTGTCTCTATTGAAAAATATGCAAAATTAGCAATTAAATATAAAAGTTTTAGAATTTATCGTAAAAAAGAATGTTCATCATAAATTCAAATGTAAAGTTTCCAGCTAAATTGTATATTCAAAATTACTAATATATTTGATATTTATATTCAAACGCTTTTAAAGTTAATTTTTTTCTTCAGTATTTTCAACTTCTAGTGAAATTTTTCTCTAGAAGTTCTACATTGTGATTTTGGATTAAATCCCTTTATAATCATTAAAATTGTACTCATTTCTATATAATTCGCTTTCCTAATAAAAATTCATTTCCTTTGTGTTTGTATTAAAACATTCATTTGATAGCAATCGTGGATTTTTAGCTATTGTCATTCAAAAATAAGTCTCACATTCAGAATAATTATTGTTCCGAATAATAATACATTCCAATAAGCATTACTTTTTTCTGTTCTGTAACATTTTTAAATACATTTATTTACGATATATTAATGCTCAGGTGCAAATTAATTATTCTATGCATCTTTCAATTGCAACGAATACTTAAAAGAATTATTAATGGAGAAAAATTCTGTCTCCTGTATAGATATTTTCGCATGAGTATTTTTGCATTTGTATTTTACCTTTTTTAAGACAAAGAACAGGATGGAATATCAGATAAATACATGGAAGATAACATGTACAAATTGTGCATGATATTATTCTATTTAATTAATCAATATTAGAGAAGATTTTGGCAGCTATTTTACCATAAAATACTTAATTTTAAAGAAATAGAACACAGAGCTCATTGAAATTTTAAATCTCCATATGAAAAGATTTAACTATTGTATTAATTTGTCAGATTTTGCTACACAAAAATATAAAACTGTTACTTTGAAAATGTGATTCATTTAATTATTTAAGTGCGTTTCCCAACTGTCAGATATACAGGTACTACATTTTAAGTTGTATAGTGGCATAAAATGAGAGTATAAGGAAAGTTCTTCAAATTAATTAGAGTCAAGATTTAAAGTTTAAGCTTCTTTTAAAGTAAAAAGCAAACACATAAAAAAATATTCTTGGTTGCTTTTATGCAAATTAACTAAACAAACAGTCATAAATTGATATACTTGTTATAAAACTGTGAACAATAAATGTGCAGTTTTTATTCTGTTTGATTTAAAATACTTATGCACTGCGACAAATTCTATAAAAGTTCTTTTTATATATACTGTATTTTCTTACATATATAAAATTTTAATCCTATACTTAAAATAATTCTTATCTTTCACATAAAGATGAATAAAAATAGAAAATTCATAAAATCTGTCCTTAAAATAACTTAGGAAAAACGTATACAAAAAATAAACACCATCATTTAAAACCTTATTAATTATTTTAAAAAATTATTTCACACTACGGCATCTCAAATTACTCTATGACAATAATTCATTAATTTAATATATATATATATTATGAAAATCATATGGAAATAGCCATATGATTTTCATATTTATTTAAAAAGAATAAATATGAAAAATGTATCACATGGTATATAAATTAAACCCAAAAAATACTAAAATATAAAAATTCTAATCTAAATATATAAAAAAGAAATAGCATATAAAAATAATATTAAGTTATGTGTAATATCGCAAACGTTATCTTAGTGCCTTTGTTTGCAAGAATATTGTCACGTATGAAGAAACGTAGATACGTATTGATTTTATCCCAAGTATTTATTGATGAAGCATTCTAGGTTACAAAACCAAAAACTGACTATCTTGTCGAGCTCTTGGCTCTTTTATAGCATAATGGAATGTTCTGGAACGCCGTTCCAGTAAAGTAAAGAAACATCTAGAAGGTTCTAGAAGGTATTAGAAATTAAAGTAATAACTAAAGAACTTAAATAATAATTCATTGTCCTGCAACGCTTGTGCTGGGATTTGAATCGGGAGCTTTTCAAGTATCTGCCGAACGCTCTAGCCGATTGCGCCACCGAGTGGCTCACAGATAGGTTTTAAGCGTCAATGCTCCTTCCTTAAAAGAACAGTGTCCTCGCTGGTTCTAGCGTGTCTGTCTTAGGGTCTTTGATCTTGAGCGTGTTGTTGGTCCGGCATAGTCGTTCCCTCCCGTGGATGGTATACTTTCTACAAAACGTCTGTCATCAGATGCCACAGAGTCATTAAAGTGTGCTTGTAGATCCGGATCGTAGTAAGGTTTCATCCTGAGTACATGAACTATGTCTTTTGATTTTCGTCTTCTAGAGGTCGGATCAAAATCGTGAACCTCGTGAGTTACATCCAAAAGTTTGCGCAGAACTTGGTACGGCCGGAAGCACTTTTCAACAGTTTTTCGGAGCGTCCTACCTTACACACAGGAATGTAAATCCACACTGAATCACCCGGATGGTACAGCACGGCACGATGTCTTGAATTGTAGTGACGTCGGTCTTTCTCTTGTGCTTCAAGAGTGCGGATCCGAGCCAACTGACGTGATTCTTCCGCCTGGGTCACTAATCGGGCTACAAAGTCTGGTGCTGTATTTTCGATGGGCTCTTGGAACATGGCATCCAGTGTTGTTTCAACCTCACGACCAAACGTCAAAAAGAATGGAGTAAAACCAGTTGTATCTTGTCTAGCAGTGTTGTAGGCAAACGTAATGAACGGCAAAATTCGATCCCACGTTTTCTGCTCTGCGTCAACATACATAGCCAGCATGTCTGCCAATGTTTTGTTAAAACGTTCAGTGAGTCCATTCGTCTGAGGATGGTAAGCCGTAGTCATCCGATGCACCACTTTGCACTGATGTTAATCTCGGCGATGAGGTTCGACTGAAAGACTGTGCCTCCATCGGGGATGATGGTTCTCGGAGCTCCGTGAGTCAGAATAATTTCTTCTACAAAGAATTTTGCAACCTCTGGTGCTTCCGCAGTTGGGAGGGCTTTGGTAATAACAGATCGCGTCATATAATCTGTGCACACAATTATCCATCTATTTCCTACTTGAGACTTCGGGAATCGTCCTAGAAGATTCATCCCTATACGCTGGAATGGAGCTTCAGCTGGAGGTATAGGAATTAGTGCTCCGGGAGGCTTTAATGGAATTGCTTTTCGACGCTGGCATTCTCTGCAATGAGTTACGTAACGGCGCACAGAGCTAAAAAGTCTCGGCCAAAAGAACCTCTTTCGAATACGATCATATGTCCGCACAAATCCCAAATGTCCCGCAGTCGGTTCGTCATGGAAGTGGTGAATAATTTCTAACCGCATTTTCTTGGGAACGACTGGTAGCCACTGTTTTCCGGATGGGTCAAAAAAATTTTTACAGAGTACATTGTTCAAGATGGATAATCCTGCACTCGACAAATCTGGCGATTGTTCACAAGCTTTAATGAATGCAGCAAGAGATGGATCATCACGTTGTCCGGTAGCTAGATCACTTATAGCAGCAAGGGATTCGATTTCCGGTATGATTGGAATAGGATTTCGTGATAAACAGTCGGCGTCGGCATGCTTTTTCCCGCTTTTGAAAACTATGGAGACATCGTACTCTTGAAGCCTTAACGCCCACCTGGCTAATCTACCGGAAGGATCTCGTAGATTGGCTAACCAACGCAATGAATGGTGGTCTGTAATTATGTTGAAGCACTTTCCGAAGAGGTATGGGCGGAACTTAGTTATCGCCCATGTAGCTGCCAGGCATTCCCGTTCAGTGGTCGAATAGTTTTTCTCGGCTTTAGTTAGAGTCCTTGAAGCATATGCTATGACTCTTTCTTTCCATCTTGCTGCTGCACCAAAACGGCACCTATTCCTTAACCACTGGCGTCAGTGTGCAGTTCCAGTGGGAGCATTTTCATCATATAGGGCTAAAACAGGCGGTGACGTCAAAGCTGATTTAAGGTCCGGAATGAGTCTTCTTGAGCTTTTTCCCAGTGAAAACATCGAGTCTCTTTTTAAAAGTTGTTGGAGAGGCTTGGCACGGAAACAAAAGTTCTTGATAGACCGTCGATAGTATGAACACAGTCCCAAGAAGCTCCTAACGTCGTGTATTTTTTTAGGTGTAGGGAAGCTGTTGACAGCTTCTAATTTATCGGGATCAGGTTTTACGCCTTTACCAGACACAAGATGACCGAGAATTGTGATCTCTGTAGCACCAAAATAGCATTTCCTTGGATTTAAAACTAGTCCGGCCTCTTGAATGCAGGAAAGCACGCAATGTAGTCGTCTCATGTGGTCATTAAATATCAGTGAGAACACAATTATGTCATCTAAATAGCATAAGCACATTTGTCACTTTAAATGTCGAAATAAATTATCCATACTCCTCTCGAAAGTTGCGGGAGCGTTACACAACCCGAATGGCATGACATTGAATTCATATAATCCGTCACTGGTGATAAATGCCGTTTTCTCCCAATCAGTCTCGTCCATTTCTATTTGCCAATAACCGGAGTGCATATCCATAGATGAAAAGTATTGAGCTCCTTTAAGGCAATCCAAAGTGTTGTCGATTCTGGGTAATGGATAAACGTCTTTCTTAGTGACCTGGTTGAGGCGACGGTAGTCCACGCAGAAACGCCAACTTCCATCCTTCTTACGAACCCCCCAGTACGACCGGGGATGACCATGGGCTTTCTGACGGTCGGATGATGTTTCGCTTCAGCATTTTGTCAACTTCGTCGTTAATTACGCGCCTTTCTACTGATGATACCCGGTATGAACGTTGGCTTACGGCAGGGTGTGTGACAGTGTTAATTTTGTGTTTCACATTTCGCTTGGCATTCTCTTGCTGTGTTTATAGCTATGGAAGGCATCTTGAAATTGTCTCAATAGACTTTTCATTTGCTTCTTCTGCTCTACACTCAGTGTCGATGCCATCATCCGAGAATAGTCAATTTGATCAGAGCATTTCGAGGTCCATAAATCAGTGTAGGAAGGGACTTCGGTCAATGTATTCAGACACTCACTTCTAGCAGGCTCTGCATTGGCAATACACATTCCCTTTGGAATGCAGCGTACTTGATTTTCACAATTTGTCACCCAGATTGAGGCTTTGCCTTTTCTTAAAGATGTAATCATGGAGGGACAGCAATTCCTGATTTATACACATAACTTTATTCCCCTCAACTAGGAAATCAGTGTCGTCCTGTGCATCACGGGCTTGAACAGTAAGAAATTTGCACGAATGTGCTAGAACAACTGAGTCAGACATGGGATACAACTTTATGCCATGAGAATCTATATCTTCGTCATGCAACAGTTCGTCAAATATAAGTTCGGCTCGGCCACAGTCTAAAACGGCTTGTGAAGCTTTTAGAAAGTCAAAACCTAGGATGACGTCGTGGCTGCATTTCGGCATAACAGTGAACTGGAATGGCTGTGTTCGGCCGTTGATTGTCAACTGTAAGACACATTTACCTAATGGCTTCACATAGTTACCGTCGGCGACTTTGAGAATAACCGGCTAAGTGTCGAGGAACATTACCTTCCGTTGCTTTCGTCTACATGTTTCCGATATGATGGAATTTGAGGCTCCGGAATCCACAAGGGCTTTAATAGGTTGGTTATCGATGAAAACGTCGATGTGATTCCCGTGCAGTTTTGCGGCCAATGGAGGATTTCTGAAATTCGCGACCTCACCTCCTATAGAGGGCGATCGGCTTAGTTTTCCTCTCGATTTGGCGACTGGTTGGAAATTCGGTATGGCGTCGGTGATCGGGACTTGTACGGCGTGTTGGTGATCTTCCTCGAGCTGGACTGGGTGATCTTCGTCGAAAGGGTGCGTCGTGATTGGCGTTATTTTCATATTCGTCTGGAAGGTTATAGTTTAAGGATTGTTGCATCGATAGTCGTTGAATATTGTTCGCGTTCGCGGCAATATCGAACGACGTGTCCGGCCTTCCGCAGTGAAAGCAGACTGGACGCTGTCCGCAGTGCGCCACAAATCAGTCTTTTGCAGTGCTTCGTATTGAGGCGGTGGCACAATTATTGGTGATCTTGCGGCGTAT